>CM023608.1:27442521-27535021 GCA_013358685.1 Antennarius maculatus | reverse complement strand
TCTGATCAGAACGACTGAACTCTAAACCACCTGAACCTGGATTTTATTTATTATGGGATGTTTTAATGTCCTGGAATTGTTTCTGGTCAGTCTGAGGGAAAAGAACTTTAGTATTTAGAGTAGTAATGAGATTACTTTAGTATTTACAGCAGTAATGACATGACTTTAGTATTTACAGTAGTAATGACATGACTTTAGTATTTACAGTAGTAATGACATGACTTTAGTATTTACAGTAGTAATGACAGTACTGTGGTATTTACAGTAGTAATGACATGACTTTAGTATTTAGAGTAGTAATGACATGACTTTAGTATTTAGAGTAGTAATGACATGACTTTAGTATTTACAGCAGTAATGACATGACTTTAGTATTTACAGTAGTAATGACAGTACTGTGGTATTTACAGTAGTAATGACATGACTTTAGTATTTAGAGTAGTAATGACATGACTTTAGTATTTACAGCAGTAATGACATTACTTTAGTATTTACAGTAGTAATGACATGACTTTAGTATTTACAGTAGTAATGACATGACTTTAGTATTTACAGTAGTAATGACATGACTTTAGTACTTACAGTAGTAATGACATGACTTTAGTATGACATGACTTTAGTATTTACAGTAGTAATGACATGACTTTAGTAATGTAGCCGCAAGAGGGCACAAGCCAGTGTCTTATTGTGCCGGTCCCAAGCCCGGATAAATACAGAGGGTTGCGTCAGGAAGGGCATCCGGCGTAAAACTTTTGCCAAATCAAAGATGCGAATCAAACATATGACTTCCATACCGGATCGGTCGAGGCCCGGGTTAACAACGACCGCCATCGGCGCTGTTGACCTACAGGGCGCCGGTGGAAATTGGATTACTGTTGGTCGAAGAAGGAGAGGAGGAAAGTGCGTTCGCACGAAGAAAGAGAAGAGGAGCGCCATGAGTATAGGACTAAGAGTAGGGACGTTGAATGTTGGAACTATGACAGGAAAAGGTAGAGAGTTGGTTGAAATGATGCAGAGGAGGAAGGTAGACATACTGTGTGTCCAGGAGACCAGGTGGAAAGGTAGCAAGGCTAGAAGTTTAGGAGCAGGGTTCAAGTTGTTCTATCATGGTGTAGATGGGAAGAGAAATGGAGTAGGAGTTATCTTGAAGGAGGAGTTTGTTAGGAATGTCCTGGAGGTAAAAAGAGTGTCAGATAGAGTGATGAGTCTGAAGCTAGAAATAGAAGGTGTGATGTTCAATGTTGTTAGTGGGTATGCCCCACAGGTAGGATGTGAGCTGGAGGAGAAGGAGAAATTCTGGTTGGACTTTGATGAAGTGATGCAGAGCATACCTAGAAGTGAGAGAGTTGTCATTGGCGCAGACTTCAATGGACATGTTGGTGCAGGTAACAGAGGTGATGAGGAAGTGATGGGCAGGTTTGGTATCCAGGAGAGGAATGCAGAAGGACAGATGGTAGTTGACTTTGCAAAAAGGATGGAAATGGCTGTAGTGAATACTTTCTTCCAGAAGAGGCAGGAACATAGGGTGACCTATAAGAGTGGTGGTAGGAGCACACAGGTAGACTACATCTTGTGTAGACGATGTAACCTGAAGGAGATCAGTGACTGCAAAGTAGTGGTAGGCGAGAGTGTAGCCAAACAGCATAGGATGGTGGTGTGTAGGATGACTCTGGTGGTGAGGAAGACGAAGAGGACAAAGACAGAGCAGAAGACGAAATGGTGGAAGCTAAAAAAGGAAGGGTGTTGCATGACCTTTAGGAAGGAGTTAAGACAGGCTCTGGGTGGTCAGGAGGTGCTTCCAGATGACTGGACAACTACAGCTAATGTGATCAGGGAGACAGGTAGGAGAGTATTTGGTGTGTCATCTGGAAGGAAAGTAGACAAGGAGACTTGGTGGTGGAATGAGGAGGTACAGGAGTGTATACAAAGAAAGAGGTTAGCTAAGAAGAAGTGGGACACTGAGAGGACTGAGGAGAGTAGACAGGAGTACAGGGAGATGCAGCGTAAGGTGAAGGTAGAGGTAGCAAAGGCCAAACAAGAAGCTCATGATGACTTGTATGCTAGGTTGGACAGTAAGGAAGGAGAGACTGATCTATACAGGCTGGCAAGACAGAGAGACAGAGATGGGAAGGACGTGCAGCAGGTTAGGGTGATTAAGGATAGGGATGGAAGTCTATTGACAGGTGCCAGCAGTGTGATGGGAAGATGGAAAGAGTACTTTGAAGAGTTGATGAACGTGGAAAATGAGAGAGAACAAAGACTAGAAGAGGTGACTGTTGTGGACCAGGATGTAGCAAAGATTAGCCAGGATGAAGTGAGGAGGGCACTGAAGAGGATGAAGAGTGGAAAGGCAGTCGGTCCTGATGATATACCTGTAGAGGTTTGGAAGTGTCTAGGAGAGGTGGCAGTAGAGTTTCTGACTGGGTTGTTCAACGGGATCTTAGATAGTGAGAAGATGCCTGAGGAGTGGAGGAGAAGTGTGCTGGTGCCCATTTTTAAGAACAAGGGAGATGTGCAGAGTTGTGGCAACTACAGAGGAATAAAGCTGATGAGCCATACAATGAAGTTATGGGAAAGAGTAGTGGAAGCTAGACTAAGGGCAGAAGTGAGCATTTGTGAGCAGCAGTATGGTTTCATGCCAAAAAAGAGTACTACAGATGCAGTATTTGCTTTGAGGATGTTGATAGAGAAGTACAGAGAAGGCCAGACGGAGCTGCATTGTGTTTTTGTAGATCTGGAGAAAGCTTATGACAGGGTGCCCAGAGAGGAACTGTGGTATTGTATGAGGAAGTCTGGAGTGTCAGAGAAGTATGTTAGAGCGGTGCAGGACATGTATGAGGACTGTAAGACAGTGGTGAGGTGTGCTGTAGGTGTGACAGAGGAGTTCAAGGTGGAGGTGGGACTGCATCAGGGATCAGCTCTGAGCCCCTTCTTGTTCGCTATGGTGATGGACAGGCTGACAGACGAGGTTAGACAGGAATCTCCATGGACTATGATGTTTGCAGATGACATTGTGATCTGCAGTGAGAGTAGGGACGAGGTGGAGGAGAAGCTAGAGAGGTGGAGGTTTGTCCTGGAAAGGAGAGGGATGAAGGTTAGCCGCAGTAAGACAGAGTACATGTGTGTGAATGAGAGGGACCCAAGTGGAAGAGTGAGGTTACAGGGAGAAGAGATCAAGAAGGTGGAGGATTTTAAGTACTTGGGGTCAACAGTCCAGAGCAATGGAGAGTGGGGAAAAGAGATGAAGAAGCGTGTCCAGGCAGGATGGAATGGGTGGAGAAAAGTGTCAGGTGTGATGTGTGATAGAAGAGTTTCAGCTAAAATGAAAGGAAAGGTGTACAAAACTGTGGTGAGACCAGCGATGTTGTTTGGTCTAGAGACAGTGTCACTGAGGAAAAGACAGGAGACAGAGCTGGAGGTAGCAGAGATGAAGATGCTGAGGTTCTCTCTGGGAGTGACCAGGAAGGATAGGATCAGGAATGAGTCCATCAGAGGGACAGCACATGTTAGAGGTTTTGGAGATAAAGTCAGAGAGGCCAGACTGAGATGGTTTGGACATGTCCAGAGGAGAGATAGTGAATATATTGGTAGAAGGATGCTGAGTTTTGAACTGCCAGGCAGGAGGCCTAGAGGAAGACCAAAGAGGAGGTTTATGGATGTAGTGAAAGAGGACATGAAGGTAGTTGGTGTGAGAGAAGAGGATGCAAAGGACAGGGTTAGATGGAGGCAATTGATTCGCTGTGGCGACCCCTGAAGGGAAAAGCCAAAAAGGAAAAGAAGAAGAAGAATGACATGACTTTAGTATTTACAGTAGTAATGACATTACTTTAGTATTTAGAGTAGTAATGACATTACTTTAGTATTTAGAGTAGTAATGACATTACTTTAGTATTTACAGTAGTAATGACATGACTTTAGTATTTACAGTAGTAATGACATTACTTTAGTATTTAGAGTAGTAATGACATTACTTTAGAATTTACAGTAGTAATGACATGACTTTAGTATTTACAGTAGTAATGACATTACTTTAGTATTTAGAGTAGTAATGACATTACTTTAGAATTTACAGTAGTAATGACATTACTTTAGTATTTACAGTAGTAATGACATTACTTTAGAATTTAGAGTAGTAATGACATTACTTTAGAATTTACAGTAGTAATGACATGACTTTAGTATTTACAGTAGTAATGACATTACTTTAGTATTTACAGTAGTAATGACATTACTTTAGTATTTAGAGTAGTAATGACATTACTTTAGTATTTAGAGTAGTAATGACATTACTTTAGTATTTACAGTAGTAATGACATTACTTTAGTATTTAGAGTAGTAATGACATTACTTTAGTATTTAGAGTAGTAATGACATTACTTTAGTATTTACAGTAGTAATGACATGACTTTAGTACTTACAGTAGTAATGACATGACTTTAGTATGACATGACTTTAGTATTTACAGTAGTAATGACATTACTTTAGAATTTACAGTAGTAATGACATTTAAATGACCTCAAATGGAGATTATAGATTACACTTTAATAAATAATGACTTACGAACAATTCAATTTATGAACAACCTCTAGGAACCATTCATGTCCATATGTTGAGGACTTCCTGTATGTGGTGTAAACATGAGTTTCATGTTATTTTTAACCGTTTGAAATAGATTTAAACGGATAATTGAGCTTTTCTTTCTGAACGCTCCGACATTGGACCCCTCCCTCATGTAAATGAGTTATTATGATGTCACAGAATCAAAAGCAGAACAGAATCGTAACCGGATGCGTTTTCACTAGAACCAGTTTCTGTTACAACAGATCTAATCTGTGTGTCGTTAATTACCCCTCAGCGCTTTCATTAAAAGCTGAACAAAAGACCTCGTTTCACACGGTCGGCATCCTGGAGTGTGTGTGTGTGTGTGTGTGTGTGTGTGTGTGTGTGTGTGAGAGTGCTCCACACATGACTAACCGGTTGAATCACGCGGCGGCGGCGGCTCTGCGCTGCTTCTGGCCTCTTTGATCCGCCCATCAAACGGCGGCGTCCGCTCCTCCTCTTCCTCCGGTGATGAAGGCCGGCTATCAGCCTCGCCTTCACGCGGAGATAAGCGAGCAGCGCGACGCTCCGAGTCCTGCGGCGTTAGTAATTAGGGAGCATTAACGGAGCGCTGCGAGGATCCGCCGCCGCCGCCGCCGCCGCGCCTCAGGGGATCCGTCCTTCCTCCGGCCTTCAGGCGCATCCTCGTCCTCAACGCCGTTTGGTTTCCTCCTATCCGTTAATCTGTTTCCCCTCTTGGCGCCGCGGGGTCCGCCTCCCCGGCGCCCCACAAACTGTATGTGCACGGCTTCGACCGAAGCAGCGTGACGTGCGTTTGGGAAGGACGGACGGCATTTCCTGTTTGGAACCCGGACCCTGATGCTGTTCCTCGTGTCTCCACAGGAGGCGCTCATCAGCGCCTGGCTGCAGTTCAGCGACGGCTCCGTCGCCCCCCTGGACCTCTACGACCCGGACGCCTTCGTCCTGACCGCCACCTCCCTGGACCAGGAGGTGGTGTCGGTGCAGCGGAGCGCCTCCTGGCGGTGGCCGGTGGTAGTGACGCAGGCGGAGGGCCAGGGGGCGCTGGTGCGCGTGGAGATGAGCGTCTGCGAGCTCTGCCAGAAGTTCAAGCGCCGCAGCGTCCTGGCGGCGGGGAGCTGTGGCGTGAGGGTCAAGTTCGGTCAGGGCGACGGCTCCAGGGGCGGGGCCAGCGACTACAGCCCCGACGGGGACGAGGCGGACCCCCGGGGGCGGCTGTCCCCCTTCCAGGACCGCACCGGGCTGGACGCCCACTACTACGGCAGCTCCATCGCCGACATGGAGGACGAGGTGTCTCGGGGCGCCACCCCCACCCGGAGCGCCATCATCCGCCCCGACGGCAGCGGCCGGGGCGCGCCCGTCGACTTTGCGGACTTCCCGGCCCAGGTGGACCTCCCCCACGGGCGGAACGTGGGCGAGGACCTGGTGCGGGCGGCGCGGGGGCTGAGCGACCTGGAGATCGGGATGTACGCCCTGCTGGGCGTCTTCTGCCTCGCCATCCTGGTGTTCCTCATCAACTGCATCTCCTACACCCTGAAGTACCGCCACAAGGAGCTGTCGGTGGAGGGCCAGGAGAACGCCGGCCACGCCCACGACTGGGTGTGGCTGGGAAACGAGGCGGAGCTCCTGGAGAGCCAGAGCAGCCTGTCGCCCCAGCGGGAGGAGCAGACGTCCATCGTGGACCTGGAGGAGGGCAGCCACCTGCTGAACGGCGTGGCGGCGCAGAAGAGCGTGCAGGGGCAGGTCCACCGGGGGGCGGCGGCGGACACGGGCGGCCCCGCCCGGGACGCCAAAGCGGACTCGCCCACCACCAAGAGGAAGCGGGTGAAGTTCAGCACCTTCACCAGCGTCCCGTCGGGCGACAGCTACCCGACCGTCAACACGCTGACCGGGGGCCACGCCCAGGACATTAAGTGGGTGTGTCAGGACGTGGAGCTGGGCGGGGCCAAGGAGCTGCGCGGCTACATGGAGCGGCTAAACGACAGCGCGCTGAAGGAGGTGGCGTAAGGGGGCGGGGACAAACTCACTTCTATGCCTTCCAGAGGAGCGCCGGAACCGAACCGGAACCAGAACTGAACTGGATCAGACCCGGACCAGAACCAGAACCGAACTGGATCAGAACCAGACCGGAACCAGAACCGAACTGGACCGGAACCAGACCTTGCAGGCGTTAACTTCTCTAAAGCGCCAGAGGGTCGTTGCGTCCAGAGGATGAGGTCGACGCCGCCAGACGGATTGATTATCAGACGATCAGCTTTTTATTATCGATTTATTACAACAAAACCCAGAACCGGTTTGGATCCAGACCACATGTAGACTAAACCAAGGTGTGTGTGTGTGTGTGTGTGTGTGTGTGTGGGGGGGGGGGAGTTTTGTACCTTTTGGAAATGGATTTCCTCCTTCGGACGTTGACTGTCGGACTTCCTGCATGGACGACTCTCCGGTTCATCCTCATCCCCGTCGACTGGGCGGACTTCCTGTTGTAACCGTGGCAACAGCCTCCAAAGCGTTGTACCGTTTCATGTATATTGTATTTTCATAACATTTAAAAATACACGATGTGAACGGCGTGTTGGCGCTTTATTGACGGGGGGGGGCGTTCCTCCGGCGGGACGCCAGCTGATGGCCTGATGGCGTTTGGACCAAAAGGGGTTTCATGAGCGTCTACTGCTGCTAGCATCGGTGCTAACATGTGTTAGCGTGGCGGTCCCCGACTGTGGCTGGACGACTTTCCTTCAAAGTCGTGACGTTTTGAAGGAAAAGTTGTTGGCTCCGCCCCCTTAACCTCTTAAGAAGGGGGCGGAGTCGAACGCGAGGAGCGATGGATGCAAACAAAAGGTGTTGAATGTTTGCTTTCCTGGAAATGTATTATTCAGATAATTGCACAAATAATAATCGTATGCAAAATATCCCCAAACAAACGCAGTCGGCTGAAAAATTGCATTTTGTTCCGTGGATGTTATTATCGTCGCCGCGGCGACGGCTGATTGCGTTTCCTGTCTTAGTGTTTTCCATCCAGCTGAGAAATGTTCACATCGTTTTATCAGCGCTCATCAAACAGAAGCACCACCTTCAGAGTAATTAGGGATCAGATTAACCCAGTTCCATCGGCCGCCGCCGCCAGCGGCTCCCGGAGCGCGGCGGCAGCCGGCTGGTGGCCTTCCTCCGTTAGCGCTTGACGCTAAACGGCTCAGTGACGGATTGCTGCAGCCAAGATGGGTAAAGACTTATGGAGACAAAGGACCATAAGGAGCTAGCGCTAGTAGCTTAGCTGAGCTAAAACAGACTGGAAACAAGGGGGAAGTTGGTTAGTTAGCTAGTTAGCCTAGCTATGTCTTAATTAAAAAAATCAGTGTTTGTCTCTGAAGATTTAAAAAGTGATTAGAGAATGAATTGTTCCTTTAAGGGTCTCATGCTACTAGCTGTAGGAGGCTAGTTTAGCTAGCATGAAGCTAGCACATCACACTTTAATGACTTCAAGCTGTGGCCCTTCTGATTGGCTGATGCTGACATTCTTATCCTAACCCTAAAGCAAGGCTCCAAATTCCAGACAATCCAGCTAGGCTACGCTAACCTCCTGCTAGCATACTTAGCAACATGAATGCTAATAGTGGTCGTTGTAATTGGTGGGTTGAACCAGAACCAGAACTCGTCCCGGCGTCTCCTCCCTCCGTCTCCTCGGCTCTCTGGCGACTACGGGGTTCGGCGGGGGCCCTGAGGGGTCCGTGTGCCGGGCGTCGGCTGCTCTGGACTGTGAAGGGCGTGGCTGAGCAGGTCTGGGAGGGATTTAACTGTCAGCCACAAGGGGCGTGATTGATGGGGGGGTCCCATGTAATTAAAACAGTGCCGCAGCTTCTTTGTGACTGGCGGTGGCGGTGGTAGTGGGGGTAGTGGAGGCGGTGGTGGGGGCGGCGGGGGCCTCTCCAGGTAGCAGAAGCACAGCCCATTAAAGCCCCCCCCCAGGGGCCGGTCTCAGACATCAGTTTGAACCTAATGGGATGCAGGAGATGTGACGCTGCGTTCACTTCCTGTCCAGAGGCGGTGGGACGACTCCTTCAAGTCCTGACTTCCAGAAGAAGACTCCCCCTCCACCCCCCCCCATGTTAAATGTCTTCTTAGTTAAATTGATGAAGTGAGACCCACAAACCCCCACTAGCGGTTGGCGGCGCTCCCTCCGGTCCTCGCTGGCTCTATCTCTGCCGTTTCCAAACGGTTCTGCGCCGCTTGATTGATGGTCTCCCTCTGAATTCTTCTTTAAATCCGTTCACAGGAGTTTTACAGCAAACACACAAACACGCCGGCGCGGGGGGGCGGAGCCGTCAAGGTCACAGTGGCGTCCTGGTCTGACTGTTCCTTCCCGCCGGACTCCAGCGTTCCAGAGCAAAACCCTGGTGCCAAACCGGAGTCGTGTAAACACAACGTGAACACGCCGCGAACACGCAGAGACGTCCCGCCTCTTGCTGGCCGCCGCCCCCCCGGATGGAATCCAGAAACAAGGGTTATAAATTTACATGTGGGTCATAATGCAAATGTGTTTACCTCCCGGATCTCGTCGTCCAACAGATGGTGATGTCATCGTTTATCGTGCAGCCGTTAACTCGTCAAACGTTTCATTTCTGGACTGCTTTATGGGTTAGGGGTTAGGTCCGGGTCAGGGTTAGGTCCGGGTCAGGGTTAGGTCCGGGTCAGGGTTAGGTCAGGGTTAGGTCCGGGTCAGGGTTAGGTTTGGGTCAGGGTTAGGTTTGGGTCAGGGTTAGGTCCGGGTCAGGGTTAGGTTTGGGTCAGGGTTAGGTTTGGGTCAGGGTTAGGTCCGGGTCAGGGTTAGGTTTGGGTCAGGGTTAGGTCTGGGTCAGGGTTAGGTCCGGGTGAGGTCCGGGTCAGGGTTAGGTCCGGGTCAGGGTTAGGTCAGGGTTAGGTCCAGGTCAGGGTTAGGTCAGGGTCAGGGTTAGGTCAGGGTCAGGGGTTAGGTTTGGGTCCGGGTGAGGTCCGGGTCAGGGTTAGGTCAGGGTTAGGTCAGGGTTAGGTTTGGGTCAGGGTTAGGTCAGGGTTAGGTCCGGGTCAGGGTTAGGTTTGGGTCAGGGTTAGGTTTGGGTCAGGGTTAGGTCAGGGTCAGGGTTAGGTCCGGGTCAGGGTTAGGTCAGGGTTAGGTCCAGGTCAGGGTTAGGTCAGGGTTAGGTCAGGGTCAGGGTTAGGTCCGGGTCAGAGTTAGGTGAGGGTTAGGTCAGGGTTAGGTTTGGGTCAGGGTTAGGTTTGGGTCAGGGTTAGGTCAGGGTCAGGGTTAGGTCAGGGTTAGGTCCAGGTCAGGGTTTGGGTCAGGGTTAGGTTCGGGTCAGGGTTAGGTCAGGGTTAGGTTTGGGTCAGGGTTAGGTTTGGGTCAGGGTTAGGTTCGGGTCAGGGTTAGGTTCGGGTCAGGGTTAGGTCCGGGTCAGGGTTAGGTTCAGGTCAGGCTTAGGTTCACTTTAGATTTATTTTAATTTCTTTGTTTGAAGTGTTAGGGGTAGGTTAGGGTTCGGGTCACGGGTTAGATTAGGGTTTGGGTTTGGTCCAGGTTAGATTTTCCTTCATTCCTTTGTGGGTTAGACAGAGGCAGGGTTAGGTTCGGGTTAAGATCAGGTTAGGGTTAGGTTAGGGGTTCAGGTTAGGATAAAATTAGGGTTAGGTTCAAGTTAGGATAGGGGTTCAGGTTAGATTTGGATTAGCGGTTTCCGTTTAGGGTAGGGGTTAGTTTCAGGTTAGGACCAGGTTAGGGATAGGGATTTGGTTTAGATTAAGGGTTAGGGGTTAATTTCAGGAAAGGGGGTTTAGTGTTAGGATTAGGTTTTTGTTAGATTTATTTATCTGTTAGTGGGTTAAGTTAGAGATAGGGTTAGATTCGGGTTAAGTTAGGGGTTTGGGTTAGGGGCTCGGATTAGGTTTGGGTAAGTTTATCTTCATTCCTTAGTGGGTTAGGTTAGGGATAGGTTCAGGTTAGGGATAGTTTCAGGTTAGGGATAGGTTCAGGTTAGGGATAGGTTCAGGTTAGGGATAGGTTCAGGTTGGGGATAGGTTCAGGTTAGGGATAGGTTCAGGTTAGGGATAGGTTCAGGTGAGGGATAGGTTCAGGTTAGGGATAGGTTCAGGTTAGGGATAGGTTCAGGTTAGGGATAGGTTCAGGTTAGGGATAGGTTCAGGTTAGGGATAGGTTCAGGTTAGGGATAGTTTCAGGTTAGGGATAGGTTCAGGTTAGGGATAGGTTCAGGTTAGGGATAGGTTCGGGTTAGGGATAGGTTCAGGTTAGGGATAGGTTCGGGTTAGGGATAGGTTCGGGTTAGGGATAGGTTCAGGTTAGGGATAGTTTCAGGTTAGGGATAGGTTCAGGTTAGGGATAGGTTCAGGTTAGGGATAGTTTCAGGTTAGGGATAGGTTCAGGTTAGGGATAGGTTCAGGTTAGGGATAGGTTCAGGTTAGGGATAGGTTCAGGTTAGGGATAGGTTCGGGTTAGGGATAGGTTCGGGTTAGGGATAGGTTCAGGTTAGGGATAGGTTCAGGTTAGGGATAGGTTCAGGTTAGGGATAGGTTCAGGTTAGGGATAGGTTCGGGTTAGGGATAGGTTCGGGTTAGGGATAGGTTCGGGTTAGGGATAGGTTCAGGTTAGGGATAGGTTCAGGTTAGGGATAGGTTCAGGTTAGGGATAGGTTCGGGTTAGATTTATCTTCATCCCTTTATGGGCGGGGTCTCCTGCTCAGGTTGCAGCTGTGAATCCTGACGGATCCTCAGGGTAAAGCGTTTCCCTGCTGCTCATCCGTCCGTATGACGTCGTTAAGCCGCCGCCTCCTTAGGACTAACATCCAATCCGTCCAGGAGACGAGTTGGACTTGTTTTCTTTTCCCTCGGCGTAGCCTTACAGGGATTGACGGTGCGTTCGAGTCCCGTGGACCCCGAGTGAAACGACTCGTTTCTCGTCTCCTAATTGAGAACCTCACACAGAAGAGAAGCTGCAGGAAGTCGACTGACGAGGAGCTGAGATCAGATAATGAGGGAATGAAGACGAGGACTCAGAGGCCGTTTGTCTGGTTTAGTCCCAACATCAGCTAATCTGAACCAACACCAGATGATACCTCCTAATCCTCCAATTACTGGAGGAACTTCCTCTGGAGCTTCGGCGGGTCGCTCATCAGACGAGCGAGACGCCGGAAAATGATTAGAAGCAGCATAACGTCGTGCCGATGAGATGACATCACACCAACACGCCGAAGAGGAGACGGAGGTAAGCAGCGATCTGATGTCTGATTTAAATGTTCGTTAAATGTCTGTTTTACACATAATTAGCATTTTTTCCCCCACAGTTTATGGGTTCTAGAATAATTATTGTAGATGATTTAAAAGGTGATACAGGAAGTCCTCAAGATATGAACAACTGACTTACGAACTTAATTTATTCAGTGTTGACAGGGTCGTTCTCCTATAGGAACTAAATGATGTAGGAACCAATGTTGTCCTCCTGTAGGAACTAAATGATGGAGGAACCAATGTTGTCCTCCTGTAGGAACTAAATGATGGAGGAACCAATGTTGTCCTCCTGTAGGAACTAAATGATGTAGGAACCAATGTTGTCCTCCAGTAGGAACTAAATGATGTAGGAACCAATGTTGTCCTCCTGTAGGAACTAAATGATGTAGGAACCAATGTTGTCCTCCTGTAGGAACTAAATGATGTAGGAACCAATGTTGTCCTCCTGTAGGAACTAAATGATGGAGGAACCAATGTTGTCCTCCAGTAGGAACTAAATGATGTAGGAACCAATGTTGTCCTCCAGTAGGAACTAAATGATGTAGGAACCAATGTTGTCCTCCTGTAGGAACTAAATGATGTAGGAACCAATGTTGTCCTCCTGTAGGAACTAAATGATGTAGGAACCAATGTTGTCCTCCTGTAGGAACTAAATGATGTAGGAACCAATGTTGTCCTCCTGTAGGAACTAAATGATGGAGGAACCAATGTTTTGGGGTCAGGTTTCTGTCTGGAAGCATTAACTGACGCTAACGCTGAACTCTGAATGTTTTCTAGTTGATGGTAACTATTGGTGGATTAACTGAGAAACTTCATGAAATCAGTCATCAAACATAAAGGGGCGTGTCTGACTTTTGATGAGCAGGAAGTGACATCAGCGCGTCATTCAGGTCAGTGTGGTGGAACCCCTCAGTGGATTAAAGCTGGGCTTAGCCTCTATACCCCCCAGGAGGAAATTCATTCAGCAGAGGTAGAGATGTTAAAGTTACATTACAGTACTACATATTATTATGGGATGTTTTAATGTCCTGTAATTGTTTCTGGTCAGTCTGAGGGAATAGAACTTTAGTATTTAGAGTAGTAATGACATTACTGTAGTATTTACAGTAGTAATGACATGACTTTAGTATTTAGAGTAGTAATGACATTACTTTAGTATTTACAGTATTAATGACATTACTTTAGTATTTACAGTAGTAATGACATGACTTTAGTATTTAGAGTAGTAATGACATTACTTTAGTATTTACAGTATTAATGACATTACTTTAGTATTTAGAGTAGTAATGACATTACTTTAGTATTTACAGTAGTAATGACATTACTTTAGTATTTAGAGTAGTAATGACATTACTTTAGTATTTAGAGCAGTAATGACATTACTGTAGTATTTACAGTAGTAATAGATTACTTTAGTATTTACAGTAGTAATGACATTACTTTAGTATTTACAGTAGTAATGACATTACTGTAGTATTTACAGTAGTAATGACATTACTGTAGTATTTACAGTAGTAATGACATTACTTTAGTATTTAGAGCAGTAATGACATTACTGTAGTATTTACAGTAGTAATAGATTACTTTAGTATTTACAGTAGTAATGACATTACTGTAGTATTTACAGTAGTAATGACATTACTGTAGTATTTACAGTAGTAATGACATTGCTTTAGTATTTACAGTAGTAATGACATTACTGTAGTATTTACAGTAGTAATGACATTACTTTAGTATTCAGAGTAGTAATGACATTACTGTAGTATTTACAGTAGTAATGACATTACTTTAGTATTTACAGTAGTAATGACATTACTTTAGTATTTACAGTAGTAATGACATTTAATGACCTCAGATGGAGATTAGGGATTGGAATTAATAATGATTGATGAACAATTCAGAAACCATTGTGTTCTTAAGTTGAGGACTTCCTGTATTCCAGTCACTCTGTTCAGCAGGTGTGGAGTGAATTATCTCTCCACGTTCAACCCTCATCTGTTTACCATCACATTAAGAGCTGGAGCTCACTGAGCATGCTCAGAACCCCCCCATAACCTCCCCCCCCCAAAAAAAAAAAACACACAAAAAAGAAACAGCGATGTTTTTACATTCCTGCTGCTCCCTGATGTCCCGGCCAATAAATTACGCTAAAATGTTGGCAGGCCTTTCTCGGGACGATATATCTCTGCGTGATCCCCCCCCCCCCCTCGCTCCCCCCACCAGCCCCTCCGTGTGTCAGCGACTCGTCTCCGCCTGAGAAACAAGCCGCCACACTGGAATTACGACCCGCAGGCGTGTTGGTTTCCGACATGGAGCTGTCAGCTCAGTCACGGCTGTTTGGGTCAAATTAAACGCGAGACGTCCGCCGGCCGCGGCGCTCAAAGTGATCCGCGACGCCGGCTCGATTTCAATCTGTGTGCAGCGACTGGGGAGAATTACAGTGGCCTCTTCAAGGAGGCGATGACCTTTGACCTCGGCGTCGGCAGCCGTTCTAACAGCTCGCCGTAGGGTCGTGTTTTGGAAAGCGCCGCCGGAGGAGAACATTAAATCTGATGAATGTAGAAGATCAGAAGCAGCGCCGCGGTCGCTAACAGCAGCTTCAAGCTTTCAAAGCTGTCATTCAGACAGGAGATGATGTAAGCTACACACACACACGCACACACACACACACACACACACACACACACACGCTTGGAAATAAATATGTTAAACTCAAAACATGCTGTTGCCATGGAAACATTACAAATAAATCCAGTAAGAAGGGCGAGAGCAGAGTTTAGATGTTCTTATATTAAACACGTTAAACACGACGGGTCGGATGTTTCCATTTCAGCATCCGACCGAAGCAGATTAGAAATATAAAGGAATGAACTCAAAACAGCATTTTAATTTATTTTAATGACCACAAGTATAACAAAAAACACATTTCAGTATAAAGAACACAGAAAATAATTCCAGAACAAACGAAATAAATCGTTTGAAGAGATTAAAGCCAATATAAAGTACAGGAAGTAGAAAATAAAACACACACTGGTTAAACGTCTTTAATGTGCTTTGAAAACCAAACTTTATTTTGAAAGGCAGTTTCTCTTGCAGTTGTCACTCGACATCACGGCTCCGCCCTGAGGTTCTTATTTTAATGAAATGCAGTACCGTATTCTGGCAGTTAAAACACACACACACACACACACACACACACACACACACACACACACACACACACACACACACTTAAGCTAAAACAAAGGCATCAGTGCAATAAATTAAAAAAAAAAAACACATTCTAGGAAAAGCTGCAAAGACATGATAACACTGTAAAAAATAGAAGGTTAATTTATTTACCTGCTTTGACGTCGTCATGGGTGAATTTATGTGTGTGTGTGTGTTTGTGACCGAAACTTTAACGTAAAGTGGATGTTATAAGTCTGGAAACGACACACACACATACACACACACACACACACACACACACACAACCCTTCTGTTTCAGGGGATCATATGACCAACCGACACACACGTGTTGCTCTGGAGCGTTAAAGGGGCGTGGTTAGCAGCGCTGGAGCGTTAAAGGGGCGTGGCTAGCAGCGCTGGAGCGTTAAAGGGGCGTGGTTAGAAGCATGAGCCACGCTGCTGACCGGTTCAGACAGGAAGTAAGCGATCATTTAATCGGTTTTAATCTTGTCTCCATCTTCTTCATTCAGGGCTTCACCTGACCACCTGCCCTCCTCATCCTCATCCTCATCATCACGCTGGTGAGTTGATCATGACCACATTTTTACATTTTTCGTGTGAAGTGCTTTAAAAAAAAGTTCCCAGTTTGAGAAGACGGTTTAAAACCCAAAAAGTGTCATAAAGAAATCAATCAATCAAACAAACAAACAAACAAACAAACAAACAAACAAACAAACAAACAAACAAACAAACAAACAAACAAACAAACAAACAAAGCGACTGAAGGCTGTCGTCAATAAAAATAACTAGATTTATCGTACCGGCTCGTGAAAACAATTGAACTCATTTTAAAACCTGTTTTTAAGGCTCCGCCCCTCAAGTCCAGCCGTAACTGGTAGAAAGGAGGAGGGCTCAAACGTGGCTCCTCCCCTAACATAAAAGAAACACGCCCACCTCACAGGTAAAGCCAACATAAATCTCTAGTGGCGACTCCACAGTCCTGACGGACTCTGGAGGGCGGGGCCTCTCCGGCGGGTGTCTGGGGGCTGGTGGGCGTGGCCACACTAGGTGGACATCACAAGGAGGCGCGGCTCGGCCGTTTGCTTCCTGCTCGGCTCCTCTGCTTGTCGTACTTGACGGAGACGATGATGAAGACGAGCAGCGTGACGCCCTGGATCGCCGCCAGCAGGAAGAAGTAGTAATGCAGCGAGCAGTCGTTGATGTTTCCTGTGAGGACACCAGAGGGAGGGGCTTAGACCAGAGGGAGGGGCTTAGGAGTTAAAAGACGTTCTCCTCCCGAGCCGAGCGGCGTGGTCATCCTCGCTTGAGAGGAAGGCTCGGAAACGAACGGCGGCTTCCTGTGGCTGACTTTGACGTGAAGGACGAAGACGAAGAGCGGCGTCCTCCTCCTCCTCGCCGCGCCAGACGAGCCCCTTGACTTTGCGGTCGGCGGCGTGAAGGAGGCTGTTCAACGCTCTTGTGGTTGTTGACGGAGGTCACGTGACCAAACGGCGGCTTCGGGCTCGGCACCGCCAACGATCATCAGACGTGCTCACGTGACGCCCGGCAGCAGCTTCCTGTTAGCGTGTGTGTGTGTGTGTGGCGCTGTCACGCCCAATCAAGAGGAGCGTGTGTGTGTGTGTGTGTGTGTGTGTGTGTGTGTGTGTGTGTGTGTGTGTGTCGGTTCACACTCCCTCAGGTCAAGCTGGTGTTAATGACTGAAACGGGCCTAATTTTTGGCTTGTTAGAGCCCCGCCCCCTTCAATTCAATCTGATGAGGGGGCAAAGGGGGGGCTAACGGGTTGATTCTATTTACGGCACTGTTTGCGTTTTTATTGGACGGGACCGGGAGGAGGGGGCGTGTCCGGGTGGACTGCTGGGTTGGCGAGAGGTTTTAGAAACGAGGCCCAGATTTGTAAAGATTGCTCATTTCATCCACGTCATCTCGGAACAAAAGCGTCGGTTTTGTTCCGTTTGTTCAGCGAGCGTCGGACGTCAGCGCCTCGCCGGCGCCCAAAACGCCTCGCCGTGTTTTCAGCAGAACCTTGTGCTGTCACAAACATCCAGAGCGCCGGCTGTTGCTTCAATTAACCTTCCCTTTGTGTGAACTCTGAATGCTCCGCTCCGGCGCAGGAGGAGACGCCGCGTCGAGCAGACAAAAACAAGCGTCCCTTTTTTTAATTAAACACGCACAATGACGGGCGCAAAGAGGCGCGTCTGGGCGCACGACTGTGTGGGCGTCGCCTGGGTGGCGACTACTCTCCACCTCTACGCTGATGACGCTCTGCTGTATGCTAAATGCTTAGCATCTTCTTTCTCAGGTAACTAGTAAACCATTAAAACATATAATATGTTATTGTACAATAAATCAGAATAAAACGAATGACATATTATTAGCCTGGAGCAACCCCCGTGACCCACAATGAGGAAGAAGCAGCTGAAGACGAGACAGAGACGTTTTTTCTGGACTAAATTTAATTGTTAGTCAGCTTCAAATAGATTCATATTAACTAAATATTATTAAAATACATTCATGAATAAAGTTTAGCCTGGAGACGAGTTCATTCCTGGAACTAGTTAACGACGTTAGCCTGTGTTCGCTACGTGCTAAACACAGCTGGGTGGTCCGGTTGGACCGGTCTGACATTAACCCACGCCGTTCTGCGGTTCCGCCTACGTGCGGTTTTAATTCCGCGGCGCTGTAACCTGTCATCAGTGACTGGAACACGCTGATGCTTCGGCGGCGGCCTGTTTAGCATCCAGCGCGCCGCGTTGGCGGCGTCGGTGTCACGAACACGAGCCTTCATGTTCATCTTCACGATTTAACGGCGACTCGTCCGCGACTGATCAAAGAGCAGGATTAGCCTGTTTGAAGGCAGCGATGTCGCCGCTACTCATCATCGCCTCCAACGAGCGCTGAGCGGATCTCCGGCGCCGTCCTGCGTGGAAACGACTCCCGTCTGCGATTCGTCTCCAGTGGATAATCAGACATCAGGGGGAATAAAGGAGCGGCGTGATGACAGGACCAATCACACACCATTGATTCTTCATCAACACTCGCCTCTCTGAGGCGTCTGATCCGGGTACAGAGGGACGGATGACCCCCCCCCCCCATCTCTCATCTTAAACTGGTCATGTGTAAATTGTGAGAAACACCTAAAAAAACAAAAGCGTTGCTGAATAATTCATGAGACGAGCATCTCGACTGGAGAGCGCCGCAGGAAGGAGGAAGTGCATCTGCAGCGAGGGTGCGATCGATAATCCACCTTAAGAGTCTGCCTCTGCAGACTTAATTAACACGCGAGGAACCCAGAATGCTAATTCTGACGGGATTCAAACCTGCGCTGAGCGACAACGGTAACATCAGCATCCGCAGAGTGCTACGGTAACCGCGGCGACACGTGATTGGCTGCGGAGCAGCTGGGCGTCAGCGGGACGCCTGAAACAAATCCCTCATCCCAGGACGTTTTTACTGCTGCGCTGCAGGAAAAAAGTTGCTGCCGCAGCCGATGTCCCGCTTCCTGTCTGCTTCACTCCTGATGGGAAGTTTCTGAAGCCACTCAGCTTCACATCACGCAGACCAGAGCTCCAGAACGGATTCCAGTTTGGAACCAGTTCTCCAGTATTTGTGGCAGACAGACGTAAAGTGAAGGAAAACGACGGAATCGTAAATCATTTCGATTCCACGACTCGCTTCCTGCTTCCTGGTCTTTGTCCATCGAGCTAACGGCTAGCAGCACTTTGTCGTGATAATTAAATAGTTCTACTGAACCGAACTTTGACGTCTTTCTTTTTTTTTTTCTGCGGGTCGCTAACACTAGCTAGCCGTTTCCTTCCACCAATCCAGTGGCAGCGATCCACGACGGGACACAGAAATATCTCCTGAAACGTTTGTGTGAAGCGTTTTGAAAGCTCGTCCTGACAGATGACGGTTCACTCCATCTTTGTTCCACATTTTACAACTTCTCTCTAAATTAGACCCCAAGGAATAAAAAAAACCAAAAAAAGCGACGCCAAACAAACAAACAAACGCCTCTGACTGATGGACGATCCTGCAAACGGTTTAAGGTTTCCATCGTTTAATGAGTTTCATTACACGGGAGTCCGGCCTCTGATTGGCTGCTTTTTCAAGAATAAGGGAGAATAATTCCAGCCGAGGAGGCGCGCAGTGGGCGTCTGATCGCAGCCCGTAAATATCTGAGTTATTGCAATGACACACACACACACACACACACACACACACTGATGGGTTCAGCCCTATAATGTTTGAGTGATATAAACTCGTGGGCAATTTACCTGCGAGTGGGTTTGAGCAAACCATGTGAGTCCAGATGAAACGGGTCAATATCAATTTAACGTTCGCAAATGGATCAATTCATCCCGACCCACCGGCGCAATGACCCAACATTTTAATGCTCCAGTGCATCCAACGCCATCCGACCCCCTACCACCCGCAGGGGGCAATCGATGCGCGTCTGTTTCGGCTATAAATATAGATATTCTCTGCAGCTCCTTCAAACTTTACGACTGACGCCAGAGTTTGGCAAACGGCCGCCGCCGCCGCCGCCGCCGCTCGTTTGTTGCTCTGTGCTGCAAAAAAATAAAAAAGTGGTTTCCAAATGAGACGCGTTTGAGAAGACTTTTCCAGATGTGACATTAAAGGCGTGACATTTAAGCCGAGTGTGATCCCACACTCCAACGGCAGGATGTGTGAACGCCGCCCAGGCGTTTGATGTCAGATCAGTCAGAGGAGGGCAGTCATTTCCTGTCACGTGACCGAGCGAATGATCCTCTGACCGTGGAACAGACGACGTGTTCTGGCGTGCTCAAATCAAAGCGGTGAAGGCAGCTGAAGGTCAGGAGGGTTTTTTTATGCCGTATTTCTCTACCAGGCCCGTAAAAACAGCCAATCAGCACGCGCGTGATGCATGAGCGCTCGTCCAGATGCGACCGCAGGAGGAGAGCGTGTGCGCCTGGGATTTCAAGGATCAATAACTCCACCGCATCGGCTGGCTGGGCGTTAAGTTTTGGAGCAGATGTGTCTGGAGCGCGCAGCGGACGGATCCTTCAGCGCCCGGCGGCACATGTGGTCAAACGCGTCTGTCATGAGGTCAGAGATCCGTTCATGCAGACGCACGACTGGAACCAATCAGGACGGCTGGAAACCGTCGACGGAGTGAGCGCTCCTGTTTCGCTCCCGTCTTTGACTCGTCGTCCAGGTGTCGCAGGTTCAAATCCTGCTTGACCTGCAGACGTTGCAGGATCATCTCCCATCACCCCCCCCCCCAACCCCCCCCACCCCCACACGCGGGAGTGACGTCTTTAGCGATCATGACGGGTCGCCATTCGTTTTTGGCTGCAGGGACGTCTTTACTGAACAGAATCCGACCCCCCCGGCCCGTGATTAATGTTGCTCATCCATCTGCAGCTCGCGACGACTTTGCACGGATCACCCGAGACGCCGTTTACCCCGCCGGGGGCGGCCGTGGAGACGAGTTGAATCCGTTCCACCTCCGGAGCCGCCAGACGCTGGAAAACAGCCACAAAACAAACGGCGTGACTCCCGACTGTACCCAACGGCTCAGCGTTGCGCCGCAGCGCCCCCATCGGCGGCCACAAGGCATTCTGGGTCCAACTGCCCCTGGAGGGGGGATTTATGGAGCGCGCCGCGCGCTGCTAACATCATCAGGAGCAGCGCTCTACCTGTCGGCGCTATTAATGAGCTATCAGGTGTTTGTGTGCAAAGCGTTTACAGTGTTGGCTTATTTACTGCACGCTCAGGGAAAAGTGCATCTGGCTGGGGGGGCCTCCTCTTGCTGGGGGGTGGGGGGGGTCCATCCATCTGCTGCCACCAGGATGCGATTCATTCTAGCAGCTGGACAGATTTACACAACCTTTTGTCGTTAGTTTGACGTGACTATTTATTATGGAAAACACTTTAAAAATAAGAGACTAGCTAAGAGTGCCCCCCCACCCCCCACCCCCCCCACACCTCCTCCTCCTGTATCTCATCTACAAACTCTTTAAGTGGATTTTAAATCAGCGCCGGCGATGAAAAGCTCCAGGCGTGTCTCCGGATTCCTGATGGATGCGGTTCTGTTTCCAAACGTCCATACGCTCAGTCGATGGGGGGGTCGATGGGGCGCTAACCGCCTCGGCTGGGGGAGTGGGGCTGAGGGGGGGGGGATTATGGACCGCCCGCGGAAAACTGCACCAGTTCGATCACCCCTGATCCGAGGAGAGTTTAAATACAGCAGCAGCATCCTTTAGGTTCAACTACAGAACGGCTGCATCGGTCTGCTGGTCAGACAGCATCGATACACACACACACACACACACACACACACACACACACACACACACACTGGAACAGCTCGGATAGATCACTTGTTTCTGTTGTTTAAATACTGAAACCTGACTGACTTTATCAGGATGAAATCAAGGGTTTTTTTTATAAGGAATCTTCTTGTAAATGTTTTTTACGTATTAATGTTCCATCCATTTTAATTTAATTTAATTTCATTTTTTTTTAAATTGCATCAGTTGAGAAGCTTCTTTGCGACAGACGTTCCTGATGATGAATTTCCCTGACATTCAGGATGAAACAGTAAATAACTGAACTCCGCAGAGACGCTGGCGTCCCGGAGGGTTTCATGCTTTTACTTTGGAAGGACAGCTGGAACAAAACAGCTGATTTCCATCTGAAGGAGGCCGCGATGCTCCTGGAACATCTAATGACCCTCCGAGGCTCATTCAGCCGTCGTTAAGCTCAGATTGCATCGCGTTCCGCCGTCTACCTGCTGGCGGTTTCCAACTCTTACCGAAGTCTTTGTGCGACGACATCCATCCGATCTGCTTCAGCGAGACGATGGCCAGCAGGCCGGAGCCCACAAACGAGCCGATCCCAGAGAAGAAGAAGAACAGACCCATGATGGCGCTCTGCATGGACTTGGGCGCGGCCGAGTAGGCGAACTCCAGCCCTGCACGGAGCAGAAAGGCACAAAGGAAAGGTGTGAATTAACAGGAAGTGTGTCTGCGTTCCGTAGAGCCGCGGCGACTGTTTCCTTTTCATTTTATTGTACTTGACACCCAAAGGCTTCCTCTGCAGCTGCCTGACAGCTAATTTACCACGGCGGCGCCGGTCTGCGGCGCCATTGTCGGCCATCTGCTTCGTATTTTGGTCTCCAAGAAACAGTTATTTCTGGAAAAGCCATCACTCAGTATTTACTGTGTCTTCAAAGAAATAAAGGAGCTGAGGAAATGGGCAAAGGACCTGAGAGAGGAGGAAGAAACATCAAATGCGTGTCTCTTTTCTCCGTCAGATCCGCCTGCGTGCGAGCTGACATTGATAATTTCATGGCGCCTCAAACATGTGATTTTTCAAATGAGGCCCTATAGCTACATCTGTCGGGAGAGATTAGAGAGCTGCAGTTAAACACCAGCAAGACCTTCAGTAAAGAACGACTTTACACAAATTAATATGACGGCGACACCTGAGCGGTTTCTTCACAAATAAAAGACAGAGATAAGAGCGCAGGAAAACACGCACGACCTTTGCAGAAGTTCACAATAGGTTTGTTTTATATCCCCGGCTAACCTTTTGATAGCAGCTGACATCAGTCACCAGCTTTGCATATCACAGAGTCGTGTAAAGGTTGTTGGGTTTGGCTGCAGGCTAACAGGAACAAAACACCAACATCCTGTCGGCGTGACGACACGAGAACAACACGCCGTCACAGCCGTGTGCGTTTTAAACAGCTTGACCTTTCGGGAAAAGGCAAAATTATTTAAGGGAATTCAAAACGTGAAGACGTGAAGGGAAAAGTTATTTGTCGTTCTTAGCGAGGCGAAATAAAAGACAATTAAAAAACCCAGCGGGGACCCAGAGTTCATTTTACCTCCAGAAAGTAGTGCATCTTGGGATGCGCTTCAACAAAAATGTGTGCATCCCAACATGACGTTTATGTGTCCCAAAAGTAATAACAGAATGTACGGTAGAAGGGTACGCAAGGATTGAGCTTTGGCAATAGTACAATATAACAACTAAACAAACTGCTAATTATATATTTTTTATTAATAACATCATAACTGGGTAAAAAGAAAAAAGTAAAATTATATCTCAGTTTTATCAAAATATTAATGCCTGGTAGTCATTTAAAAAAACAGTTTTAGAAATAAATAAGGAAGTAATAGTTTTTGTTTGTTTTTTTTACTTTTGCTTTTCACTCAATAGTTTTCTTTGCCTTTAATTCATATATTCATCTGTGGACACTGCATCAAGCTGACAGAACCTTGACACACACATTTCAGTAATATCTGTAGTAATATCTGTAGTAATATCTGTAGTAATATCTGTAGTAATATCTGTAGTAATATCTGTAGTAATATCTGTAGTAATACCTGTAGTAATATTTGTAGTAATATCTGTAATATCTGTAGTAATATCTGTAGTAATATCTGTAATATCTGTAGTGATATCTGTAGTAATATCTGTAGTGATATCTGTAGTAATATCTGTAGTAATATCTGTAGTAATATCTGTAGTGATACCTGTAGTAATATCTGTAGTAATATCTGTAGTAATATCTGTAATATCTGTAGTAATATCTGTAGTAATATCTGTAGTAATATCAGTAGTAATATCTGTAATATCTGTAGTAATATCTGTAATATCTGTAGTGATATCTGTAGTAATATCTGTAGTGATATCTGTAGTAATATCTGTAGTAATATCTGTAGTAATATCTGTAGTGATACCTGTAGTAATATCTGTAGTAATATCTGTAGTGATACCTGTAGTAATATCTGTAGTAATATCTGTAGTGATATCTGTAGTAATATCTGTAGTAATATCTGTAGTAATATCTGTAGTGATATCTGTAGTAATATCTGTAGTAATATCTGTAGTAATATCTGTAGTAATATCTGTAGTAATATCTGTAGTGATATCTGTAGTAATATCTGTAGTAATATCTGTAGTAATACCTGTAGTAATATCTGTAGTAATATCTGTTAGTAATATTTGTAGTAATATCTGTAGTAATACCTGTAGTAATATCTGTAGTAATATCTGTAGTAATATCTGTAGTAATACCTGTAGTAATACCTGTAGTAATACCTGTAGTAATATCTGTTAGTAATATTTGTAGTAATATCTGTAGTAATACCTGTAGTAATATCTGTAGTAATATCTGTAGTAATACCTGTACTAATATCTGTAGTAATATCTGTTAGTAATATTTGTAGTAATATCTGTAGTAATACCTGTAGTAATACCTGTAGTAATACCTGTAGTAATATCTGTAGTAATATCTGTAGTAATATCTGTAGTAATACCTGTAGTAATATTTGTAGTAATACCTGTAGTAATACCTGTAGTAATATCTGTAGTAATATCTGTTAGTAATATTTGTAGTAATATCTGTAGTAATACCTGTAGTAATACCTGTAGTAATATCTGTAGTAATATCTGTAGTAATATCTGTAGTAATATCTGTAGTAATATCTGTTAGTAATATTTGTAGTAATATTTGTAGTAATATCTGTAGTAATACCTGTAGTAATACCTGTAGTAATACCTGTAGTAATATCTGTAGTAATACCTGTAGTAATATCTGTAGTAATATCTGTAGTAATATTTGTAGTAATATCTGTAGTAATACCTGTAGTAATACCTGTAGTAATACCTGTAGTAATATCTGTAGTAATATCTGTAGTAATATCTGTAGTAATACCTGTAGTAATATCTGTAGTAATACCTGTAGTAATACCTGTAGTGATATCTGTAGTGATACCTGTAGTAATATCTGTAGTAATAACTGTAGTAATATCTGTAGTAATACCTGTAGTAATATCTGTAGTAATATCTGTAGTAATATCTGTAGTAATATCTGTAGTAATACCTGTAGTGATATCTGTAGTGATACCTGTAGTAATATCTGTAGTAATATCTGTAGTAATACCTGTAGTAATATCTGTAGTAATATCTGTAGTAATATCTGTAGTAATATCTGTAGTAATACCTGTAGTGATATCTGTAGTAATATCTGTAGTAATATCTGTAGTAATATCTGTAGTAATACCTGTAGTAATATCTGTAGTAATATCTGTAGTAATATCTGTAGTAATATCTGTAGTAATACCTGTAGTAATATCTGTAGTAATATCTGTAGTAATACCTGTAGTGATATCTGTAGTAATACCTGTAGTAATATCTGTAGTAATATCTGTAGTAATATCTGTAGTAATACCTGTAGTAATATCTGTAGTAATATCTGTAGTAATATCTGTAGTAATATCTGTAGTAATACCTGTAGTAATATCTGTAGTAATACCTGTAGTAATATCTGTAGTAATACCTGTAGTAATATCTGTAGTAATATCTGTAGTAATATTTGTAGTAATATCTGTAGTAATACCTGTAGTAATACCTGTAGTAATACCTGTAGTAATATCTGTAGTAATATCTGTAGTAATATCTGTAGTAATATCTGTAGTAATATCTGTAGTAATACCTGTAGTAATACCTGTAGTGATATCTGTAGTGATACCTGTAGTAATATCTGTAGTAATACCTGTAGTAATATCTGTAGTAATACCTGTAGTAATATCTGTAGTAATATCTGTAGTAATATCTGTAGTAATATCTGTAGTAATACCTGTAGTGATATCTGTAGTGATACCTGTAGTGATATCTGTAGTAATATCTGTAGTAATAACTGTAGTAATATCTGTAGTAATATCTGTAGTAATATCTGTAGTAATATCTGTAGTAATACCTGTAGTGATATCTGTAGTAATATCTGTAGTAATATCTGTAGTAATACCTGTAGTAATATCTGTAGTAATATCTGTAGTAATATCTGTAGTAATATCTGTAGTAATATCTGTAGTAATATCTGTAGTAATATCTGTAGTAATACCTGTAGTGATATCTGTAGTAATACCTGTAGTAATATCTGTAGTAATATCTGTAGTAATATCTGTAGTAATACCTGTAGTAATATCTGTAGTAATATCTGTAGTAATATCTGTAGTAATATCTGTAGTAATACCTGTAGTAATATCTGTAGTAATATCTGTAGTAATATCTGTAGTAATATCTGTAGTAATACCTGTAGTAATATCTGTAGTAATATCTGTAGTAATACCTGTAGTGATATCTGTAGTGATACCTGTAGTAATATCTGTAGTAATATCTGTAGTAATACCTGTAGTAATACCTGTAGTGATATCTGTAGTGATACCTGTAGTAATATCTGTAGTAATACCTGTAGTAATATCTGTAGTAATACCTGTAGTAATATCTGTAGTAATATCTGTCTCTATTTCTTCATTAACTTTTGATTGTTTTTTATTCAAGAAAACATTCATTGTTACTTGCTTTTTTTCCCAACTTTTTTGGAGGCATGGTGATAATCAATCAATCAATCAACCTTTATTTGTAAAGTGCTTAATCTCATCAGCAGACATCTCAAAGTGCTTTACCAGACAGACAAACCCAACAGGACTCTTCTTGTTGCTCTGGAGGGTCTGACTAACTCCTCTCTCACTGCAGCTTAAAACCAGCAGACGTGTTGCTGTTTGGTCGATGTTAAGAAAACAGAATCACACAGGTGAGTCTCCTGACGAGAACATTTGCGTGAGATCAAAACATAATGGCAATTTCCATGTTTGAAATTTAAGTGGAAGAAATGTAAATATGAATATGTGAATATTTTCGTTGAACGTCAGTGCATTTAAAGCTTGCGTCTCATGGATGCACGCTGTCTGACAATTGTGCGTCCCTGTCAAAAAAATGTACGTCAAAGACTCAAGGACGCAGGCAAATGACAACACTGGGACCCGTGGTGTCGTGTCGGGGAACGAGGCGCCGTCCTGCAGCAGGAAGCAGCTTTAAAACATTCATCCCAACTGAAGAGAAGAAAGTTCCCCTGAACCAGACATGTGTCACGTCCCTGTCAGCCCGTCCTCCCCGGAGGTAAGCCCAGTGGGACGCTGTACCAGCCGAGAGCAGAACACGGTTATTTTAAGGATCCCTATAGCTTCATCATGTCTGGATTTGACTTTCATGGGGGGACCCTGAGATTTTTTGTGCAAATCCAAGCATTTTCCAGGCGCCTGGTGGAGTTCTGTTCCACAGCTTATTAAAACAAATTCCACTAACCGCGGATTTAAACTTGAAGATGTCAGACCTTCATTCCGACTCAAACCCTGCAGTGACCGATAATCCTTCCGCCGGGTGAGCAAAAGAAAAGTCTTAAATATTGATGATTCAATCTCCCGCCGTCGACGTGAAGCGAGGGAAGCCGTGTGGGAGAGACTGCAATAACATGACCTGTGGTAATAGAGGGATGACTCAATCACAGCCGGAGTCCTAACAAACTGGATCCGCGGAGATAATTGAGGCCTGAGGCCACCGGAGCGATAAAGACGTGAAGGAGGAGGAAAAAAAACGCACGGACACAATAAAAGGACGATTTCTGTCGCTGTGCAGGGAGGAATGTGGAGTGGAAGCGTCGGCCATCCCATCTGGAGCAGAGGACGGTCATACTGTTACCGTTACGGCGTGACATCAGAGTCATTTCACACTTTGTCACGTCATTACACGACCACGGAAACGTCATTTCCTGTTTGGGTCGCGTCTCGCACAGGAAGAGAGAAGACGAACGCCAACACTGGGACCCGTGGTGTCGTCAGCAAGCAGATTTCAGCCGTGGGTTCCATCAGAGCAAACAGCTACTGGAGGATTATGGGTAACCTTCCACCGATAAAGATGACGTGGCAAAGTCGATCAACTGAACCGCCCGTTTGGAAATCAATGCAAAATATTTAATATTTATTTAAGTGCTAATTTCCTCCGCAGGGCCCTGAGGTCACTTTTTATCGATTGGCTCCAAGTCGGTTGAAGAAGCGCGCTGATTGGACGACGAGGTCATGTGTGTAACGTGTCTGTTAATCCGTTACCCGGCTCTCGTAGAGGTGAGACATTTATGTAATGATGTTAATTGCGTTACCACGGTGACAACACCTCCAGGGATACACACGATACACACGTGTGTATTCATCCCGCTAGCTGCTGTAACCGAACGACGAGAGGAGGACGAGGGGTTAATTAGAGTCGGGGATGAAGGCGCGGTCGTCATCGTAATGTCAATTTTAAAAGGTTACCTTTTACACGCCTCCCTTTATTACCGGACGACGTCCTGCAGAGGCGGACAATCGGTTATTGATCGGCTTTCTTGCAGCCTGCAGACGCGTGGAGCTGCTGCAGAATCAAACGCGCTAAGCATCGGCCGGCGTTCCGCCGCGGCGTTCCAGCTCAAAGCGCGTCAAACGAGCGTACCTTACCGTACCTGCGATGCTGGCGAAGACTTCACTGATCCCAATCAGCACGTACTGAGGCACCTGCCACCAGATGGGCAGATCTGCAGCGTAGTAGATAACGCTGCCCAGCGTCTGCTCGATGGTGCCGTTCGTTTTGACGATCTCCAGGCGTTTGGTCTCCAGAATACCTGAGAAACAGAGAGGACTGGCATCAGGATGAGGACACGCACACACACACACACACACACACACACACACACACACTCAGTGTATACAAGCCTCTAAACTCGAGAGAAAATGGGGCGCGTTATGTATTTCCGTCAGGATGAGGACACTCGTTTAACTTTATGACAGCAGCAAACGGCCAAACTGCCAGATTGAGAGGACGCCGAGAATGATGGGAGTTTTTTTTAGGGCCACTTCATTAAGATCACATCTGCACGCGCCCGTATTACCACGTCTAAGAACGGATCGGCCAAGACGGTTCGATAATAAGAGTCAAGCAGTTGTCATGAAGCGCCGCCGCCTCCTAACGGCTTTATTCGGTCGTTATTATCGTGTAACCGGCGGCTGTTTGCAGATAACTCCCAGAGACGGCCTGCTATCATAACTACACTTAATGCTGCGTTTGAGAGGAGTCGTATCCTTGTAATCCGGCTATCCCATAATACCAGACGTCCATCTGGGGCAGTGTGGCCGATGGGCAGCCCCAAGCAAGTCTGCAAACACCAACGGCTGCTTTCTGATCCCCGCTGCCGCTTTCAGAGAGAGGAGAGAGGGCGTCTAAAAGCGTCGGCTTTAGCCGCAGCAGATTAGCGCTCCGTTAAGAGAACGCCATAAAAACGCGCTCCCTTCAAAAGCGACGGCGGCGCGCCTTTTCGTCAAGCGTGGACTGACTGTGAGGCGGATCAGCGGCGCGACGCGGGGGGGGTCCAGCCGTCCTTGTGTCACGTGTCACCCCCCCCCCCCCCCGTGTCACCCCCACCCCCACGTTTCTCGCAGCGGTGATGAAATCGATTGCAAACGGCGGTGATGGCGTGTCCGAAGCCGCGGCGTTCTGTCGGACCGGGCAAACGATGCCACGCCTCCCATCCACGTGTCTCCCAAAGAGCGTGTCGATCCAGGTCACCACGACGACACGCGCCAGTTGTGCATTCACCTGGTGCTCCGTGACCAATGACAGCCGCCGCCGCCGCCGCATCGGAAACCCTTTCTCTCCACTCCCTGGACTCAGAATAGCTTTTTGCAATATTCACAATTTTATGAGCCTGAATTGGGGTGCAGGGATTACACTTTCTTTCAGGAGAACCGAATGGAAAACTGAATTCCTCGACAGCACATTTTGCACAGTAGAATAGACCCCGTTCCACCAGGACGCGCTCACGTGGGCTGACACGGACACGTGAGGCGTTGGCGTTACCTTTAGTTATTCGTGCTTTTGCCACATCTGGACGATTAGATGAGGATGGAGGTCCGGCGGTCGGGGGACATCCCTCATTACGGAACGTTTATGGAGATAAATGTTCACGCGGTGTTCAGCTGTCGATCTGGGAACGCTTCCTGGTGGTTAAAACGATAATCACGCTGCAGGTGTTTGCTCCACCAGAGGGCTCCACTTTAAATTTAAATGTTCAAATGTTTAGTAAATTAAATTACAGCTCCCAGCAGCTGCTGAGTCGTGTTTGACAGAGGATCCGGGTTAAAGACGGGGCTTCACGTTGTTGAGTGAGAGCGCAGGAGGCAGGCGTTGTAGGAAACACGAGGGGCATTGATTCTCAGGAGGGTTACTGATTTGCTTTCTTGCTGCCTCCAGGCTGACGGCCCGGCTGACACTTCATTTCTAAAATAATCCACCGGCTAGGAGCCGACAGTCCACTTAGAGCCCCGGACGGCGGCGCCACAGCTCCCCCTTTCCTCCACAGGAAGAACCTTCGCAGGCGGAAAACTCACCCGCCGCCACCGCCGAACACATCACAAAGAACATCCCCACGGCGATCCTCTTGAGGGAGGAGGGCAGCAGGCCGCGGCGCTTCAGGATGGGGTCCACCACTTTGTCCTTGAGGGGGATCAGCATCAGGATGAGCACCGCGTCGAACATGGTGAGCCAGGCGGCCGGGAAACGGAACGCCGTCTGTGGCGAGAGAGAGGAGGTGAAACTCAGGAGAATGACGCCGCGTTCCAAAAGGGCCGCCGCATGTTGGTGAGCAGGGGGTGTCTGCACGGGGCTGGGAACAGCTTTGGCACCCCCAGGTGGTCAAAAGCACACACAATGACATATTTATTGAGACAGAATGCGGTCCATCCCGTAGATGATTATCACCGCTGACCAGCTTTAGCTCCTGATGTTCTGATTCGTCAGCAGCGCGGTGACCTCACCGCTCTGCTTCTATTACCATAAAGGAAAAACCGCAATCAGAGGAAACACATGAATCCCGTGTGACGATCCAGGAGCCATAAACGGCCACAGACGCGTTCTGCAGATCGGATTGGGAGCGCCATCTGAGCTCTTAACACTTCTGATGGCGTCGTTTGTTCTAAAATTGAATTTCCATTTCCTGGAGACGCGGCTGGCAATCTGTGCACCGCTCCTCCGAGAGCGCCCCCCCCCCCGTTTGCACATTATCATATTCAATACAGTAGGAATGTTTAAGGGAGAGGGGGCGCGGCGCGTCCCAGCAGGTCGGCGGGTCTGGAGGCGTGGAGCTGGTGCGTTATTAGACAGTAATAATCTAATTAGTCGTGATTACGGCTCCGCCTCCCGCTCCCGCTGCTGTGGATTATTAGTGCGGAGCCGCTGTCATCGCTGACAGGTGAGCTGAGGTGAGCCCCGGCGTCTAATCTCACTTCCTGTTTGATGTTGAGCAGGCAGAGGAGGAGGCTTAGTTCTGTTTTTAAAGGATCGCAGCGATTTAAACCAGCAGGTGTGAGACGCATTTAAACACAAAAGGGGGGGAAACACGCGTCGGCCAATCAAAGCAGGAATTTCCCCAGTCTCGGTTTCACTGGTAAAACTGGAGGTTTGAAGGGTTTCACTTCACGTTTCCACAGACAACAGACCTACTGTACCATCCTTCCTCCTCTGCTCGGTTTCAGTCTGAACCCACCTAAACTCCACTTCAGGAGGGACCTGCAGGGGGCGCCACGGGGCCCGTCGGGCCCCAGCCTGCACTAGCGTCTGGTTTACTCCACCTGTAATTCTATTTGTTAGTCCGGATTGAGTTACTGGACCGCTGGCGGGGGTTTGTTGCCCATCCGTCTCCAGGGAGCAGAAAGGAGCTGACGAGCTATGAATTATGGGCCGTTTGGCTCCTCACCAGAGCTTCTCGCGCTAATTGACTCTCAGAATGGACTGAACCTGTTCGCCACTCATGTTTTCTCAGACCATTAATATTCTGCAGGAGGATAGGAAGCTTTGGCGAGCTGGATGTGATCCCCCGGGTGCCCCAGGTATTCCAATCAGTGTCAGATTACTAATCTGTGAGGTTAGGATGTGGAGTAAAATTAAGTTAATCCCCGCCTGACACCTCCAGACGCTTCGGGACGTTTTCATTCCAGAAAGAGGAGTCCGGATTGGGCTTCAGCTCACCTGGAAGGAGCCGGCCGTGCTGTTGGGGGTGCTACCAGGGATCCTCAGGTGGAGGCTCTGCAGGACGTAGGTGGTCTGCATCTGCAATAAAGAGACGAGGTAATTCCCTCCTTTATGACGTCTGGAACAAAAACCATTCTTCAATATTGAACCAGAAAATAATCTTTCCTCATATTAACGAATGCGTGCGCGGAGAAGCTCATATTGAAGCATTAAACGGTGTCGGATTTTTTCATCCGATGCGACACCTGGCTTATAAATGCGGATTTGATTTGAAGCCGATCTCACCTGGAAGTAGACGGTCCAGTACGGGACGAGAGCGAAGAACACCGGCAGGATTTTTACCAGGGATTTCACCTCCTCTACTTTCTCCTCTGGAAATTTTCCTCCATAGGTCTCTTTGGCGTTGTCGAGCAGCGTCGGTTTGTTGCTTCATGGGAAAGAACGGTAAATCCAGGCGTTAAAAGAGAAATACAAATATCTAAACTGTCAGTTTTTTTAGCCTTAAATAACAGCACTTCCAAAGGAAAACCTTTATTCCAAAGCCTATAATCCCACCTCTGGAGGAAACGCCTTAGAAAGAACTCTTGAAAGGCTGCAGGATTGGCCAGTTTCAAATATTCAATGTCATTTATGAGCCAAATGCGTAACTTTGCTCCAAAGTCAAGTAACAACACTTCAGAATAACTTTTCTCAACAGAGATTGGAGATGAACGCCGCGACCGGAGGCGGGAGGAAAATAACGGCGGCCAATCAACGAGGGCGTTAACGTAAAGGTCCATCAACACTGAGCAAATGAAAACACTCGCTGCTCCGCTGAACGGCGCCGTCCCGGTATGTAACGGAGAACTGGTCTTCCTCACCGGAGCAGGTTGGGCTCCTTGGGCTTCTGGGAGCAGAAGGCGAAGCCCAGGATCTGGAACATTGAGGTGAAGGCGCTGCCGTCGGCCGGCTTGGTGATGAAGACGGTCCGGCCCAGGAGGAAGACTACGAAGGACACGCCCAGGCACACGGTGGGGATGATGTAGCCCAGCTCGAAACTGACGTTCTGCTGGATGTAGGCCACGCCCCCCAGCGACAGGATGGCGCCCAGGTTGATGCACCAGTAGAACCAGTTGAAGAAGCGGCGGGTGGCCTCCGGGCCTCTGTCTTTGACCTGGGATCACACACACACACAACATGATGACATCACCCAATCCAGGTCTAGTCCAGTGAAACTCCGCCTTCATCAAGTAAAAATGCAGCAAACAGGAAGTAGTTTCGAGACGTAGTTATCGAGGAATTCATTTCCTGATGTTTAAAGAACATCTAACTTTTCCTGAACAGCTCCTGAATCTACGAGGAAACAAACGTCTCCCTAGACATGAAACGTCCTCAACGGTTCACCCGCTTCCCTTCCTGTCACCTGCATCGTTCTACTCAGACACGTACCATGTGACCTCTGTCATTTCTGCAGGCAGGTGCAGAAACCCTGATTACCAACAGGAAGTTGAAGAACATCCAGAGGAGCGCCGTTTAGTTGGTGGAGGATTGTTAAAGTTCTCCTTATCTGTGGCGTTTGCAGTGCCGTCATCGATGGGGCGTCTAAAGCGACGTCAGACTAAACTCCAAATCAAATTATTAATGATACCTGATTAAAATTAAGCTGATAAAAAGGAGCAGGAACAAAATGACACTGATGGCTCAATCCCACTGTCGGGCGCTGAGGATGATAAAAAGCATCTGGAGAAAACAGATTTTTCTTTTCTCCTCGTCGGGGAGAGATAACCGAAACAAATGGCTCGGTGCGGTGATAGCACACACCATTAGCCTAGCAAAAAGTTCCAAATTCAATTAAATGTCTATGCAAGCATATGATATTATTCTCATAAAGCCACTGGTGCGTTCCACACACAGCGGTCCCTGAGGAGGAGGAGATTTTATCCCGCATGATGAAGAGGATGCTTCTTTTCTATATGAGCACGCAGTGGCTGCAGCACAGCTGCAATTAACTATGGGGGAGATAGCATCTGGGCCGGGCGGGGCCAGCCGGGCGGGGCCGGGCGGAGTCCCTCTGCAGCCACATTCACGCATTATTGATCATGATCAAACTGACCCGCGCATTGTCAGACCGTGAGGAATTAATTGGCGCTGTAACGGATGACCCCCGGATTGATCACGACAGAAACGACCGGTAGAGAAGAGGTGATGGAACTTGGCGGGGGTGCGTTCCATTTTGGTTTTTATCAACGATTAATCTACCAATTATTTTCACCACAACGGATTTCACGGTGACATTTAATAAAATGGTGACAAATGCTCATCGGATTCTCTGGAGCCAAAACTGATGATTTCAAATTGCATCTTTTGTGCAAACAGCAGTTTATTTACTCCGTCAATAATAATCAATAAAGAAAATGAGCAGCAAATCATTCTAGAAGTCTGACTCAACACGTGGCAGTTACTTTTTTTTTAACTCGCCTACTTATTGAAAATAAAGTTGTACCTTTTGTAATGACTGTGTTCAAGTTGCATTTAATGAAATAAAACCTCCAAACATTGACTATGGCAATTTTCCAACTACATGGGGGTGTAATTATTATTTTTTAGACAGCAGAGAAGTTGCGCGCGACAGGAAATAGAGCATATTTCAAGAATTAACAGCTCGCGCTGCCACTTAATTAGGACTTTTACCTGGAGGAGAATTAATGGGAGAAAATGTGCTGCGTTTCATTTTAAATTTTTTTTTAGTTTTTTTTTTTTTTTTTTTTTTTTTTTTAATCACTTGACAGATTCTTCTGTTCGGCGTTGGTGTCAAAGTCTCTTTTGTTTCAGTCTCACGTGTGGATTTTTTAGCGTGATGTTGTGTGATATGTTTGTTTGCACATTCTCAAAGGGGGGCCCTGACAGAAATGGAAAATAATTTAATGAGCACAGTGGGCTAAAGTACTAATCATGTTCTCTCTGCCAGTCCTCTTTAAGAGGTTTTACCCCAGCCTGAGTCGACTCATTTGAAAAACAATGACCCCACTGATGATCATCGTTGCTTATAGAGGCTCCGCTGAACAACCTGACATTAGACTGGTTTCACTTCCTCCCAACTCCAAGCATCCTTCAAAGTATTGTTCTTGTGTGGGGGGAGGCAAATAAAGGGTTTATAAGCGATTAGACATCCTCCTCCGGAATGCAGAATCAACACAAGTGGCCATGTTGGTGGAGGGCGTGCATGTCAGCGTGAACTAATGCACAAGAAATTCTGTCACATGTCTGATCGCATGATGTTCCCCCTCCTCTCCCCTCTCCCGCTCCCTGCGTTCACTACTTTGAGACGTGAAAGTTGTATTATTCATACTCTACCTGATCTGCCCCAAAAGGAGTAATGTTGGACTTCACTGTCCCCACACCTAATGCGATCAAAAAGAGTCCGCTGTAGACGGCCGGGCCACAATATGGGGAACGAATGGGGCAGGTGACGTTGCTCGGAGGGGTGCTGTTTGTGCTCAAACACTCAGCGGGCTGCACAGGAAAGGCCATCTCTTCCCCACACAGTTGCGTCCTGGTGTCTTCATTCGAGATGAAAGGGAAGAACATCATGCCGATGAAATATAAGACCAAACTCGACGCTATTGTAAAGAATTTCCCAAAGTACGCATCAGCCAGCCAGCCTCCGAACGGTGAAATCAGGTAGGTGACCCCCATGAACATCAGAGGGGCCTGGCTGGCCTGGGTGCCCTCCCAGTTGAACGGACGGCCGTTGAGAAATAGGACCAAATTGGATGTGATGCCGTAGAACGCAATCCGTTCCAATGACTCAGCGAGCAAGACGGCGGCGCACGCCAATCGTCTTCCCTTGAACACGGATGGTGTCGGAGGTCGGCTCCCGGAGTCCAGAAGTGGGGTGCTCTCGTTGGCGTCCCCGTTTTCGGCCATTCTCGTCCAACTTCCTGGATCGTGGGTGAGTGAGAAATAAAACCTGCAAATACAGAGGAGGTGAAACACTCAAATCCTGCGCTGATGACGTCAGAGATGGTAAATAAGGGGAATACACACACACATAACAAACTTCAAGTCTTGTGTACTTAATCAGTTCTAACTACACAAGGGGGACTTTTATATGACTTCATGCAGGTTTTTGTTATTTTTTAAAGGGGAGTTACATAAATAGGAAAATGCAGGATTCGTTATCCCCACGTTCTTTAGTTTCCACTTATTACACATGAAATACGGTTTAATAACGTCAATAGCTCCTTGTAACGACAAATGTGATTTAACAGGGGTTAATGACACATTAATAATATACTGTATGTTGTTTATAGTGATTGTAATAAACATAAAACAAACAAAAATACTATGTCAACTTCAGTTTTTTTTACCGGTAAATGTTGTTGACACGCATAAACACCGATTGAGCAACAACAACACGAACACCACAGAAGAAATAAGTTAGCTAGCATTAGCTTAACGACAGTTTGGTAAGAGTTTGGATTGAATTGACCTTTAGTTATTGAAACGCGTCCGACTCGTCTTCAATTATCTCCATTAATCTACGTTAAACGGACTTGTCGGGGTTTTTTCTTTCACTTTGTCTCGTCAGGAATCCAAACTTCGTCAAAGGAGAACTGTAAGGAAAGTGTCACAGTACTGTCGCGTGACACCCCGCTGAATCAACACACGGTGACGCTGCTTCGCGCTCGAGACGATCTACACATCACACGCACGCGACGTACCTCACAAATGGACTCGCGCTTGGCTATCCCAGTGATTTGGAAGTTTGTTCCGGGTACGAGGAGGCGGTTCTTCCAGAACCAGGAAGTAGCCGGCTTTTACTTTTCTTCTTAAACTTTTACTTTTATGCTTTTAAAACTTTTTTAACTGTGGGAATTTTCTTAAAAGTTTCTTAATTTCACGAAATTCTCACTAGAATTGATATTTACTATTTTATTGACTCAATTTATGAATGTTAGCATTGCAGTGAATATCTTAAAATAGATTAGTGCAGGAACCTTTCCTGCTCATGTTTCCGGGGAATCATACAGGGGACGGACTTGTAAACATATCAAACGTGGGTGTGTTGCTAGCTGTTTAGCCACAGGTGTCAACTTGCAGGCATGGGTCCAGGAAATGTGACAGGAGTTACGCCAGCGAGGATTCGTCACCCACACGTAGAGCTGCCGCCTGCTGCTGCGGATCTTCATTCATGTTTTAAAGTTAGCGCGTCGGAAAAATAATTATTAGTGGATATGAAACTACTGCTCATCGCCTGCCTGAGCCCCAAAACCGGGAACTACGCGACAGCCGTGAGAATAAGGTGATCACATTAATTAATCACATCGGGGGAAAGAAAAGAGCGTCGATCCCTCCAGCAAGGAGGTCCGATCTCATCGCGGTCGTTGGTTTGATTTCTATTTGGTGGGTTTAGAGCAAAAATACGTGATTGATTTCCTTGAAACTTGATGGTAGGATATTGGATTAAATTGAACCCTTTAACTCTGATCCGGATTGTGAGGCGGAACCAGGAACATTGCGACGCTGGGTGTTGGTTTAGTGTCTTTGGGCTGACAGAAAGAATAATTTGTGTTTACATTTTTACTCTGTGCAGCTGCATTAGCAAAGAAAAGTAATCTCTTGTCATTAAATCATTTCAAAATGAAGTTAAAGATTCTTGTTTGATATCTGAGAAAAAAAATTAAATTAATTTAAGGTAAATAGATAATAGTCATGTTTTCCAAATTATGACACCTCTCTAGATGTCTGTGAAATACTACTATGCTGGGTTTTTTTTATGATTATGTCCTAGAAACACTCCACTGATAAAAATCCCTCTTAAAGTTTATTCAACTAGGAAATATGTAAAAAAAAATATATAACAATAGACACAACTTCAGTTTTTGTTCTTGTGAATGGAGAGTTTGGGATAGAGACATTGAACAGTTTTTGATTTGTGTTCAAGAAAGGAAACATGATGGAGGAACCCTCCCCGGAGCCCCCCGCTCTGGCGGCAGATAATAAAAATAAACCTCTCTCTACTGTACAAGAAAGCAATACTGCAGAATATTTGGTGTCCGAATAAAAATAAATGCTTGAGAGCTTTGTTCTGATGTTTGTTTGAGTGTCCGGTTTCCCACCAGCAGCTCTCTGTCATGTTTCTTTTCTTTTAGGTCCCATATTGAGAAAGCGGGACACACCTGCGAGCTCAGAGACGCAGCAGACTTCGCGTCATCCACCGACGTGGCAAACCTGGTGTCCCAAAGTCCTCCGTTTGAAGGCGTTCTGGTCATCCACCTGTTCAAAGCAGGCAGACTTCTGTTAGGTAGAAAGAATCCCCCACAAATCATCTGCTTAGGTCTAGGTGCACCACTACCAGTCCCATGATCCCTCTGTCCTGTGACTCCAGACACCCAGGTACCCTTTGGCGTGATCTTTGGTGGGACGGACATAAATGAAGACGTGAAGGTGGAGCAGAAGCGTGTGGTGATGGAGCAGGTGCTGCTGAGGGCCAGGTGACGTTAAGCTGCACGCAGGTTTCTGAGTTTTTTAGATGCACGAAAGGAAATAACATCAACATGGATGGATTCACCACTTCTTTTTTCTTCTACCTGTCCACACATGCATTTTACCTACATTCTGCAAAAAAACATGCTAACATTATTAGAAATGCTTCAAGCGGGCCCGGGCCGAAAGATTGCCTTTAAAGTTACCGTAAATTCCAGACTGTGCCGTCGTTCCTCGTGGTTCATGAGTTCCCGGAACCACACGCGAATAACAAATTCCGCAATAGAGCGACAAACTATTTATTATTTACGGTAATTTAAATGTTTTTGAACCCTGCCCATACTGATATTAAACCACCGTTTGTCTGAATTACCTTTTCCCACACTCTTATCGACTGTTTAAAGCACTCTTGTGTCTCAAGGACGTGCACTGTGTTCCGAGACTCACGGACTACCAGATGCCATCAGCTAATAGAATACGTGACCGCCTACTAAAAATCCGCGATGAGGTGAAGTCACGAGTGTTAATGTGCGAATGCGCAAGGACGCACTGTATGAGCCTCTACTTTTTTCACACACTTTGAACCCTGAGGCTTAATATGATGCAGCTAATCTCTAGATTTATACGAGCTGACGGCCTTCAAGGGGCGCTCTAGCAGGAAGCGCACAAGCGAGTCAGACAGGTGGAAGAGAGAATAAGGCGAAGGAAGACACCCCCCATGATGGAAACAAGTGAAGAAAGTCACGTGATGCGTCAAATCAGGAAACAGCTGCTTTGCGTTAGCATAGATGAATTGATGGCGACACGTTGGAGACGTTTTACTGTCATGTTACAGCCGCTGTTCAAAAAAAGAGCTAATTATAATATTCAGAAATCTTTCTGTGTAAATATCTCATGTTTAACATACCAACGCCTGCGGCTTATATTCAGGTGCGCTCAATAGTGCGGAAATTATGAGTACACAAAGTTAAAGTTCAGTCATTTGGAGCGTTATCGTAAAACGTTCTGTTTGTCCTGCAGTTTGTTTTCGTCCTGAAAAAAAAATCAAACTTTGACCATTTTTACAATTTTAAAAAATGCACTGGTTTCTTTTCCTAGCATTGAGTCAGCACTTTGTTCTTTAAAAGCCGTTATAGATTCCCCCGCTGAAGGAAAAAACACGCCGCTCGCGTTCTCTTGTCCTCGATGCACAGATACGACGCCGCAGAGCTAAGTAGGTCATGCGCCGTCATCGCAAAACGCCTCGGACAAAGAAAGAGACAGGAGGAAGTGACACGGGACACTGGGAGGGAAGAGAGGGATGGGGGAGGAAACAAAAGGGATGGAGGAGAATAGTGGAGGAAGAACCAGAGGAGTATCAAACGCTGAGTCGCTGGCGATCGGTGAGTCTTTGTGTTTCACCGGTGGGGTGTCATTCAAAGGCCTGCAGCTCAAACCGATACGCGATCCATTATGTTGATTGATTTGCCCACACACTCCTCACGCAGGTTCTACTCAATGAGTCCAGGGCCGCTCACGGCGCCGCCGCCGAGGTGACGGGCTGACGTCGTGTAGATTTAAGACACATCTGAACGCCTCAGGAGGACGTGAACGTGCCACGCCCAGTGCCTCGCCAACCAGAGAGCAGGAGTAAAGACTGATGTTAACACACACTCTCATCTGTGGAGCGATTTTCAGGATACGGTTAATTTAAAAATCAAATACAGGTAGGTAGTCCTCAAGATAAGAACATCCATGGATACCAACAAACGCATTTCACCATGTCCAACTATCATCATGCAGTTCACCTTTCTGCCACAACCCCTGTGGGGGCAGCTCCAACACTTGTTACTCTAGTATTTAGAGTAGTAATGACATTACTTTAGTATTTACAGTAGTAATGACATTAATTTAGTATTTACAGTAGTAATGACATTACTTTAGTATTTACAGTAGTAATGACATTACTTTAGTATTTAGAGTAGTAATGACATTAATTTAGTATTTACAGTAGTAATGACATTACTTTAGTATTTACAGTAGTAATGACATTACTTTAGTATTTAGAGTAGTAATGACATTTGTAGTTAGATCAGTAATGACATTACTTTAGTATTCAGAGTAGTAATGACATTACTTTAGTATTTACAGTAGTAATGACATTACTTTAGTATTTACAGTAGTAATGACATTACTTTAGTATTTAGAGTAGTAATGACATTTGTATTTAGATCAGTAATGACATTACTTTAGTATTTAGAGTAGTAATGACATTACTTTAGTATTCAGAGTAGTAATGACATTACTTTAGTATTTACAGTAGTAATGACATTACTTTAGTATTTAGAGTAGTAATGACATTTGTATTTAGATCAGTAATGACATTACTTTAGTATTTAGAGTAGTAATGACATTACTTTAGTATTCAGAGTAGTAATGACATTACTTTAGTATTTACAGTAGTAATGACATTACTTTAGTATTTACAGTAGTAATGACATTACTTTAGTATTTAGAGTAGTAATGACATTTGTATTTAGATCAGTAATGACATTACTTTAGTATTTAGAGTAGTAATGACATTACTTTAGTATTCAGAGTAGTAATGACATTACTTTAGTATTAGAGTAGTAATGACATTACTTTAGTATTTAGAGTAGTAATGACATTACTTTAGTATTTACAGTAATAATGACATTACTTTAGTATTTACAGTAGTAATGACATTACTTTAGTATTTAGAGTAGTAATGACATTACTTTAGTATTAGAGTAGTAATGACATTACTTTAGTATTTAGAGTAGTAATGACATTACTTTAGTATTTACAGTAGTAATGACATTACTTTAGTATTTACAGTAGTAATGACAGTACTTTAGTATTAGAGTAGTAATGACATTCAGTATTTAGAGTAGTAATGACATTACTTTAGTATTAGAGTAGTAATGACATTACTTTAGTATTTAGAGTAGTAATGACATTACTTTAGTATTTACAGTAGTAATGACATTACTTTAGTATTTACAGTAGTAATGACATTACTTTAGTATTAGAGTAGTAATGACATTCAGTATTTAGAGTAGTAATGACATTACTTTAGTATTAGAGTAGTAATGACATTACTTTAGTATTTAGAGTAGTAATGGCATTACTTTAGTATTTACAGTAGTAATGACATTACTTTAGTATTTACAGTAGTAATGACATTACTTTAGTATTTACAGTAGTAATGACATTACTTTAGTATTAGAGTAGTAATGACATTCAGTATTTAGAGTAGTAATGACATTACTTTAGTATTAGAGTAGTAATGACATTACTTTAGTATTTAGAGTAGTAATGGCATTTAAATGACCTCAGATGGAGATTATAGATTGAAAGTTAATAAATAACGACTTATGAACAAGTCAACTTACAAACAACCCTTTGTGTTCATATGTTGAGGACTACATGTGAAGATGAATTCTATTTATTGAATGGATGACAATCATTTGAAGTGTGCGCGTCGTATCGGAGCGGACCGTCTATCCCCAGCTGTGCAGCGTCTGCTCCCCCCCCATCTCGGCAGTGTTGGCGTGCTCTTATCAACACGCTGATACAGTATTGACGATCGGGGACGCCATCCATCAGATAAATCCTGGGTATAATTGCCTGGTGGGAGAAGCGATCCAGGTCTCCGACTTCACACGTCTGGATCGGCGCGGCTCCTGCTGCTCGCCGCCGCCACTCACCAACCTTGATCATGAAATTCAGGCGTCGCTCTGAGCCCGCTGGCCCATTTAATAATGCACAAATTAATATCTCCCCACTGCTTTTTGCTCTACATTCCCTTGTTCCCCCTCTTTGTATTCTTGGTGGATTCATCCTGAGATCCTTAAAACCAAAAGCACCTTTTCTGCTCTCATGTTCTCACCAGTTTTTTCCTATTATTGTCAAAACTGTCAGAGTTACTAAAAGGCTAACACCCGCTGTCAACAGTGGAACGTCTTCTAACGCAAATGCCTTTTTTTTAATCAGGTTTGCAGTTGCATTTTCAGACAGACTCAAAGAAGCGGCAGAGTTATTTCTGGTATGATTCCTTTCTTTACTCCACCCGCAGCATTTAATGTGCGTTGAGTGCTGATGATGTAAATCAGTGTGTGGTGTGTTCTGTTCTTTCATGTTTGACTGGAATCTTTCTGTTTGAGCCTGTTTTACTGCCGGTTTATCAGGTGCAAAGTGCTGCATGAGCGTCGGTGTGGGAGCGTTGAGGTGAGGTCAGCTGCATTGCTGGAGTGTTCGTCCTTTAAGGCAGCGATTCTCCAGTGTGTTCTGTTAAGCCCCCCTCCCCCCCAGGAAAGAACACATTGTGTGTGCATGCATAGTAGAAAAAAAACCCTGCAAATACTCCTGGTGTGGTCACACACACCTCCAAGGAGGGACCATCCCACTATTTGAGAATCACTGCTTTAAGGTAACGAACACAGATGAAACCTGTTTACCAGTAGTGTGTTGTCTGTTTCACCGTGTGAACCTGGACTGTTTCACTGCGTGAACCTGGACTGTTTCACTGCGTGAACCTGGACTGTTTCACTGCGTGAACCTGGACTGTTTCACCGTGTGAACCTGGACTGTTTCACTGCGTGAACCTGGACTGTTTCACTGCGTGAACCTGGACTGTTTCACTGCGTGAACCTGGACTGTTTCATTGCGTGAACCTGGACTGTTTCACTGCGTGAACCTGGACTGTTTCACTGCGTGAACCTGGACTGTTTCACTGCGTGAACCTGGACTGTTTCATTGCGTGAACCTGGACTGTTTCACTGCGTGAACCTGGACTGTTTCATTGCGTGAACCTGGACTGTTTCATTGCGTGAACCTGGACTGTTTCACTGCGTGAACCTGGACTGTTTCAGGCGTGAACCTGGACTGTTTCACTGCGTGAACCTGGACTGTTTCACTGCGTGAACCTGGACTGTTTCACTGCGTGAACCTGGACTGTTTCACTGTGTGAACCTGGACTGTTTCACTGCGTGAACCTGGACTGTTTCACTGCGTGAACCTGGACTGTTTCACCGTGTGAACCTGGACTGTTTCACTGCGTGAACCTGGACTGTTTCACTGCGTGAACCTGGACTGTTTCACTGCGTGAACCTGGACTGTTTCACTGTGTGAACCTGGACTGTTTCACTGCGTGAACCTGGACTGTTTTACTGCGTGAACCTGGACTGTTTCACTGCGTGAACCTGGACTGTTTCACTGTGTGAACCTGGACTGTTTCACTGCGTGAACCTGGACTGTTTCACTGCGTGAACCTGGACTGTTTCACTGTGTGAACCTGGACTGTTGCCGGACCGCCCCTGAAGTCGATTTTATTGTTCCTGCATCCTCCTGATTAGCGTTAGCCGCTAACTAGCCTGTCACCAATAACGTCCTCTGGTTTTCTCACAGAACGCTGTGATTGGACGTTGACCCATTTGTTGTTCGGGCCGGTTCCCTCTGGCACTCTAAAAATACCCCCGGTAGTTGAACTTGTGACTCTAAATGTCCTACAGGCGTGAACGGTTGTTTTTCAGCCGCCTTTCGCCCAAAGTCACTGGCGCCGCTGCAGCGGACGAGCCGTCATGGAGGATGGATGGACGCAGGGGGAAACTATTAAAAGAATCAGGCAGCAACTTCCTTGTTCGACTACACATCGACCGACAGCAGGAGTCCGACGGCTCAATAAATCCACCCGACAAACACCGCCCGGCCCCGCCCCCTAATAGTTTGGCGTTAAAACAATATCGCCGCGTTATTTCCAGATCAGACTGAAGCTGGCGGTGGCGGGCCGCAGCGATGGGCGCCTTATCGCCACCATTTAGCGCTGACAACGCGGCCGGCACCCCCGTCGTTTTTAGCACGACGGACAAATGAATCCAGCTCCGATAGCATCCAGTCAATTTCCTCTGGTCTACGTTATCAGAGCGACATTTTTTTAAAAGTTGTGTGTTGTGATGAAATTCATTGGAGTCAGAAAGCATCGATTTGCTACTTTTCCTGTCGGCTAATGCGTTTAAAGCGCCTGTGTTGACCAGATTCCTCTGTTTTCCCCTCCTTAGCGGTGCCAGAGCAGCAAAATCTACGTCCAGCCCCAAGGTAAGCCCCGACCCCCCCCCTCACCCGGCGCGCTGCTGGAGTGTTGCATTAATCGGCGCTGGCAGGTGTTGCTCCATTATCGTCCTCTCTGCAGCAGCGCTCACCGTTGGCCACCGTCAATGTAGGACAGCAGAGTCGTTCTTCCGTGTTGTTTCCGCCAGCGGCCCCTGCTTGGCAAACAGAGGCCCTTCACAGATTAGAGGGGTCGCCCGGGGGAGAGGCCTGTGTGGCGGGGGCCCCGAGCGCAGGGGCTTATTGTCACGCTGGTGGTCCCACTGAAAGGCGTGTTAGCTTATCGCACAACGACGTGCTCAAAGCTGGTGAAATCTACTGGAACACACAGGATGTAATGTTAACAGGAAGTCCTCAACATACAAACGCATCGCGTTCATAGAGGTCGTTCATAAGCTGAGGCCATTGAAATGTCATTACTACTCCAAATACTAAAGTAATGTCATTACTACCCTAAACTTAGCTTGAGCTGCGTAAACGTAGCGGTGCTGCTCAGGGTGGGTTGTGGCAGAACAGGGAACTGCAGGACAACAGTCGGATATTGTTACACACGTTTGTTCATAAGTTGAGGACTACCTGTAGATTTTAATTCATTCATTGACGTCAGCTTTATCTTGTTTTCTTTTAGGGGTTCAGACGGAGGCAACTGAAGAATTCTGCTGGAATGAATTCCTGACCAGCTCAGGTACTCTGACTACTTCTTTTTTAAAATTTTTATTTCCTTTTAAAAATACACGAGCATCAATGATTCATGATGATTCACCGCCCGTACGGATTGGATCAGGATACAGATCATAATCCACATCTGGAAAAGTGAGCTAAGTTTCCCCTGTGGCCTCGATAAGGCGACAGTTTATTTATGTAAATGTGTTGCTCATCGTTTCCTGGAGCGTTTGGGTGGAAACATGAACAGCTGATAAAAACACGGACTTGGAGCACAAATCAAAACCAGTCCAGACTGGTGTGGAGCGATAGCCTCGAACGCCTGTAGCCTCGAACGCCCGTAGCCTCGAACGCCCGTAGCCTCGAACGCCCGTAGCCTAGAACGCCCGTAGCCTCGAACGCCCGTAGCCTAGAACGCCCGTAGCCTCGAACGCCCGTAGCCTAGAACGCCCGTAGCCTAGAACGCCCGTAGCCTCGAACGCCCGTAGCCTCGAACGCCCGTAGCCTCGAACGCCCGTAGCCTCGAACGCCCGTAGCCTCGAACGCCCTTAGCCTAGAACGCCCGTAGCCTAGAACGCCCGTAGCCTAGAACGCCCGTAGCCTAGAACGCCCGTAGCCTCGAACGCCCGTAGCCTCGAACGCCAGTAGCCTCGAACGCCCGTAGCCTAGAACGCCCGTAGCCTAGAACGCCCGTAGCCTCGAACGCCCGTAGCCTTAAACGCGTGTACGTACGACTGGTTCAGCCCGGCTACACGCTAACGCTGTTAGCTTCCATACTACCGTGAAGACGTCTTTAGGGGGTGGGGCTGGCCGTAGGAGTCGTTTTGTGTTTGCTGTTGTTTTTCGTCTTCGTCAGTCGGTCATCCACTCTCTCCCAACCCCATTAGCCCACCCACCCCCATCCTGGCGGTATTAGTGCAGTATGATGTCCGTCTCTGGTGCATTAGTGCTCACAGAGGAGCCAGTGATGGATGGCCGCGGGTCCGGGGGCCATTTGTCACCCCCCGTCCCGATGGGTGGAGGTCATTCTAATTGCCAGCGCTCGTGCTGGGTGGAAGCGGCACCGCCGTCGCCCCCCGCCCCCCCGTCCTGCTGATGCGCGGCTTCTTATCAATACCAGCTGGAGAAAACATATTTTTCATTTCCTGCGGTTGTTTTAAGCCCCGCCCCCACGGGGTCGGGTCCCAGCCGCAGCGTTGCTACGGTGACGTCTCTTTTGACCTCCGCAGCCCTGACACGTGTGTTTGCTGGTGGTTTAAACTAATTAAAGGTCGTTTGGAGACACAAACCCGTCTCACCGGCGGCGGGGGGGCTTCCTGGTGACCCCCTCATGTCAGCATCGGTTATCCGTCTCCGTCAGACCGGCTGGGGAAACTAAATCACGCCGATGGAGGGGAGGCGAACTGTGATCTGCTGCAACGTGAGCGAGTTGCCTCTAAATCTACCCCCCCCCCCCACACACTCGTGTTATCTTCTGGGTGGAACCCACCCCCAGAGGCGTCGCCACCACAACGCCGTAAACCCCTGGAAGACTGTCGGCGCACGTCGTTGGAGGCCCCCTGCTGAGCGGGGTGACGGGGTACGTGAGGAAGAGTGGGGGAGGAAGAGGAGGCCAGCGGGGGGGGGCTGTTACCTCCTGAAGGAACACCGTCTTCCAGCTGTCTGTCTGTCTGTCTATATCTCTCTGTCTCGAGGAGTTCGACACGTCCCACAAACGAGGAGATTAAGTGACGATCATCAGCGGGGATCCGGGTCGATGCCTGACTGTAGGTCTAAGATGCTCTTTGATAGCATTAGCGGCGCTGATCCCGTCTCATCCGCCAACGGGGGGGGGGGGTTCCCTCCAATCCCAGCCCCCAATCCCAGCGCGCTGCAAGAACACGTTGGGTCTGTTGGCGCCGGTTCCACGACGGCTGTTTTATGTTGTCAGACACTTTAAAGTGGATTATTTTTTGCATCACATTGCATTACCAGCCAGCTAGAACCAAAGGTCAAGGGTCAAGGGTAACAAATGTCTGGTGGATGGATGATTGATGGATGGATGGATGCCATGAATTTCACAAGTCCTTCAAAGTTTCTTCTTTCATAATCCAGTCGACCGCCTACAGTTTGATGAATTCCCATCAGCCCCAGCTGTAGTTGCCATGACACCCAGCAGCATCCGAACATCAACTCCCCCTCCCCCCCTAAATAAAATTGGCGAAGCAAGCGTCCGTTTGAGGCGAGACTTTTGGAGTTCTAAAGTTGACCTGACTACTTCCTGATTGAAATCGGCTCCTCTACATGTTCGCTGCTGTTAGCTCGACGCTACGCTAGCTGGTCTTAAACTGCTCCGGTTGGCTCCTCCTCCTGACTCGAGGTGCGTTCTCCTGATGATGATGATGCAGCGTTGTGATGTGGCGTCTCTGCAGGTCTGGATGGGCAGCATGAGGATGATCTGCGCGTCTTCCTGTTGGTCTGTGGCCTCAGGCGGGTCAAAGACCCCCTCTACCTGCTGGAGGCGTTCTCAGGTACGACGTCTAGCGTTCTTGACCTCTGACCTCATAACCTGAGGTCAGGGGGGAACATTGGTCCATGAAGTGAGTGGAATAAATCGGTTTGGTCCGTTAACGACGGTTTTCCTTCCTTTCCTTCCAGAGTGGCATCAGGAGGATCCTCTGAACGTCTTGATCGTTATTGGACCAAAGGTAAGTCCCGCCTTTTCTGTACGTAGACCAATAGGATAGCTCCTTGCGTCTGACTGGACCACCGCTTCACCTTACTCACGTTAGCATTAGCATCTCCTCTACTAGCAATGGAGCCGCCTCTTCTTGACGTGGATGGATTGGCAGATCCGTCCCCCATCGACAGCGTCAACCAATCAGCAGTCAGATAAATTGTTAATGACAGATTTACTTAAATTCATCTTCACTGTTTAAAACCAGCGGAAAGCATTAATGCAAAAAAAAAAATTTAAAGGAACGATTCTGTCTTAGTAATTAGTTTTTGCAGATTTATGAGACAATTTTAACATAATTAGGAAACATTTCATGAATTTTTTGATTAGCATGGAATAAAAAAAACAATTTCTAATCAGACAAAGAAAAGAAAATCACCAGATTAATGAAGATGTTTTCAAACCAAATCTCATGTAAAAAGAATTGGGAAAAGATCCTGATTCAGATTCACACTGCATTCACACCGATGCGAACTGATCTGGATCTTCATGGACGGAGTGGAATTTTAATCTAACAGGTTCACAAAGCTGTAAAAACAATTATATGTTCTCTATATGAATGAAGGTGAACCATTTGTTATTGGTTCTTGACTTCCTGTATGACGCGTTATAGATATCGGGACGCGACCCCGTCATCATCAACCGTCGTCTTCTTTCAGTCGTTTCCTGATGCGTGTTCCTCCTCCGTATCTTTGATTCGACACGCGTGTTCAGAGTTTTATCGGGCTAAAGGTGCGGGTTTTTTTTGCTAAGAAACAACTCAATTAGCGGCGCCTGGGGGCCCATTCACGCCGCCGCTTCCGCCTCTCGCTGCTTTGTTGTCGTTTGATGTAACGGTTGAGCAGAAGCGGCGGCGCCTGATTCATCTCGACGCCCCTGAATCACAGCGGACGCCTGTTTGTTTATCTGTGAAATGGAAAGTCGCGCGTTACGATTCTAACAAACGCGTTTCCACGACCGCCGCCGCCTCCCTTTGATTCATCGCTTCCATCGTCTCTTAAACTTTATTAACAAGACGACAAACAGACGTTGACGTGTGACGGGATCCCGGCGCCAAACGTTTATCTCCTGATTGAAATAAAAAAACCAAACCAAGCGAAGGATCAAGCAGGAAACACGTGGCCCCGCCTCTTTCACGCCGCTGAGCAGCGTGGAATCTGTCGGCGGCGGATGAAGCGGCTTCATCGTGATCCGGCCCCCTGCTGGCTGCAGCATGTCGGCTCAGTCCTGGATTACACCGAACCGAACGCGTTCCCCGTCGGGTTCTGTGAGTCTAACGCTCACAGCTGATTGGTTCTGTGAGTCTAACGCTCACAGCTGATTGGTTCTGTGAGTCTAACGCTCACAGCTGATTGGTTCGCATCCCGCTGCAGAAACGAGCAGCTCGCTCCAAGTCTTTGACCCAAATTGCTTCGCTTTGACTCTCATCGCGGGCCGGCTGATGCTAATGCACGCTAATCCCACATCGCAATTAATCAGATTGCCCCCCCTCCCCCCCACCCGCGCCCTGACCCCAATCTCTAGAGATGCAGGATTTCCAGATTGATTTGTCCCTGATAGAATTTTTAATTGTGCTTTTGTTTCTTGATCCTCCTGTTAACTGCCCCCCCCCGCCACGCCGCCGCGCCCCCCCTCCCCCTGCTGGACCAGATCGATCCTCTGTTCTCCCTCCAGGTGGAAGCCGCAGTTCAAAGGTAAAGCATCCTCCTCCTCCTCCTCTTCATCACAAATATGTCCTTTTGTCGCACATGACCCCCCCACCCCAAGTTCTCCGGATCCGTCATGTGACCGTTCATCAGCTGTTCTGAGATCAGTTTGAACCGATCAATACCAGATGTTCAGGTGATGTCACGGCAGCGTCTCCAGTTCTTCTGGAGACCCTCTAACCAGATCCACATCCAGATCCAGAGCCTGATTCAGACCCACATCCAGATCCAGATCCAGATCCTGATCCAGATCCACATCCAGATCCTGATTCAGACCCACATCCAGATCCTGATCCAGATCCTGATTCAGACCCACATCCAGATCCTGATCCAGATCCACATCCAGATCCTGATTCAGATCCAGATCCAGATCCTGATCCAGATCCACATCCACATCCAGATCCTGATCCAGATCCATATCCAGATCCACATCCAGATCCTGATCCACATCCTGACCCTGATCCAGGTCCTGATCTGGATGGGGGGGGGCACTTCCTGCCACTTTATCTTGATTTAATCAGAAGAGAATGAAAATCCGAGGGGAACTTCTTCCTCTCAGTCTCAGTCGATCTTTCAGTTTTTGCCCAGGGGGGCTGGGTGGGTTGAAGGGGAGGGGGGGTAGCGGCAGGTAGCTGCCGTCTCCGGTTAGGACTCCCCACCTGGACCCTTCTGTGTGCGCCACACACCGCGTGTCGCTGCCCTTTAGCATCATTCACGCCTCGCTGCGCCGTGAGTCCCGCAGCGCTGACGCTCTGAACCCCCCCCCCACCACCCCCTCCCCTGCAGGACGGCGGGGGTCTTCCTGTCCCCGGAGAGGAGCCAGCAGGAGCTCCACGCCGCCGTGAAGAGAAGCTTCGCCGTGGTCAACAGCTCCATCTCCGAGGGCATGTCAGCGGCCATCTTGGAGGTAAACACTCACGAGGAAGGGGGGGGGGGCAGCAATATGAAATAATGGGAATTATATTCACGCAGAATCCAAAGTGAATATTTACACGAGTTCTTATCTGGTGCGACTTTATCTGACGCTTCAGGGACGAACGCACAAATTAACAGCTCCACTCAAATCTTCCCGACCTGCGGATCCACTAATCTCCTCTAAACGCAGTCGATTAAGACAAAACGCAGCAGCTCAGGGTCTGATTAGCGCCTTAGCACGCCGCTCTGCACAACCTGCTCAACGTATTAGCTGTTACACGCCGTTAATTCTGTAAGCGAAACAGGAAGCCACGGGGAACAGGAACAGGAAGTGGCGTTGATCCCGGTTCTGGTCTCTCTGCTCCGACAGGCCATGGATCTGGGGGTACCGGTGTTGGCCAGGGACGTACCGGGAAACGCCGCCATCGTGCAACGGGAGCGCACCGGGCTGCTGTTCGCATCCCCTCAGGTGGGTGGAGCCAGAATCTCATCGCTTCATCACGTTTCTTTATCGGGTGTCGTTTCATCCCGCTACCAAATGTCTTCACAACCGTTGCAGATAGAAAGATGGAACAAAAAGCACGACTCAGGCAGCACAGGGATGTAAATGAGATGATGACCTTGAGAAAACTAGGTCACCTTCCTCACCTTTGGAAAACTAAGTCAATGTCATATCGATAGTACAATATAGGATTCACTGCTGCCACCATTATGAAAGTAAGTCAGGGTAAAATTTTGGATTACACGTCGGTTTTATAAAGAAATCATGAAATCACTAGTGAACCATTAAAAACACTTCGTATCATGTTACTGTACAATAAATCAGAATAAAACATGACATATTATTAGCCCGTAGCAAGCCCGCAACGTGAGCGCAGCCAAATAGCGGCTATCAGCGCTGTGATCACTCAGGACGGTTGCTAATGGCGACAGACACTGACCAGGTCAACGCGGGTTAATCCTGAGCGTTAATGACCAGCCACACCTCACCGCTGCCGACGCTAAAGCAGCGCCGTTTCCGGCTGACGGAGGACGTCTGCAGCGCCAAAGCCTTGGAGGTTCTTACGGTGAAGCCGACGGGTTCGTCTGAGGAAAGAGTTCCTCCAGGTAACGGGATCAGAACCACAGGTGCAGCCGTCAGGGGCCAAACGCCACGTGATGCAACAGCGAACGCGTGGCAGGAAAGCGTCCGCCCGAGCTCCTCGGCTCGACGCGGCAGGGATCGTGCTGTCGGTGCGCTAGCGTGATGCAGCCGGCGCAGCGGCAGAGATAAGTCCTCCCTGGGGGGGGGGGTCACGTGTGCTCAGCTCACAGATGGCGGCAACAAGTTGGGCCGGATAAACCCCGATTGCCACGACAACCTCTCCTCCAGCGGAACACGCTCCAGAACAAATTACCTCCATGAGGTTTCTAAGTACACGCAACCTAATTCCGTCTGTACAAGCGGCTGCGGTTCACACGTGTGTTCGTGTCTCCAGACGACTCGGCTCCAATCGAGTTCAGGATCACAAGAGGATCACAATCTGCTCCGGGTCACCGCAGAACGGCTCAGCTTCCCGACTCCAGAGACGTCCGTGCTTCACCACGCCTGGCTGCCGTGGCAACGAGGTCCGATGGTCCACAGTGTCGCTGCTCGGAGACACTCAGTGTTTGGTCCGACTACTTTATAGAACCGCCTCCAGTGCATAAAACGCTGCCAATCACTGATTGGTCAGGTCCAGTGTAGGATCTCTGGAAGGTTAAGAAAGACCGCTAACAAGGGTAGCAGCTAAGACCGATGAGTCATGTGACGCCTCCGTGCCTCATACTCAACATCAGACGTCTTCCACATTTAGACATCGATGATTAAAAGGAAATACAGGAAGTCCTCAACATATGAACACAACTGGTTCCTAGTGGTTGTTCACAACTTGAAATGTTAATAAATCTTTATTTATTACATTTCAATCCATAATCTCCATTTGACATCATTTAAATGTCATTACTACTCTGAATACTAAAGTAATGTCATTACTACTCTGAATACTAAAGCAATGTCATTACTACTCTGAATACTAAAGTAATGTCATTACTACTGTAAATACGAAAGTAATGTCATGACTACTCTGAATACTAAAGTAATGTCATTACTACTCTGAATACTAAAGTAATGTCATTACTACTCTTAATACTAAAGTAATGTCATTACTACTCTGAATACTAAAGTAATGTCATTACTACTGTAAATACTAAAGTAATGTCATTACTACTCTGAATACTAAAGCAATGTCATTACTACTCTGAATACTAGAGTAATGTCATTACTACTCTGAATACTAAAGCAATGTCATTACTACTCTGAATACTAAAGTAATGTCATTACTACTCTGAATACTAAAGTAATGTCATTACTACTCTGAATACTAAAGTAATGTCATTACTACTCTGAATACTAAAGTAATGTCATTACTACTGTAAATACTAAAGTAATGTCATTACTACTCTGAATACTAAAGTAATGTCATTACTACTCTGAATACTAAAGTAATGTCATTACTACTCTGAATACTAAAGTAATGTCATTACTACTGTAAATACTAAAGTAGTGTCATTACTACTCTGAATACTAAAGTAATGTCATTACTACTGTAAATACTAAAGTAATGTCATTACTACTCTGAATACTAAAGTAATGTCATTACTACTGTAAATACTAAAGTAGTGTCATTACTACTCTGAATACTAAAGTAATGTCATTACTACTGTAAATACTAAAGTAATGTCATTACTACTCTGAATACTAAAGTAATGTCATTACTACTGTAAATACTAAAGTAGTGTCATTACTACTCTGAATACTAAAGTAATGTCATTACTACTGTAAATACTAAAGTAGTGTCATTACTACTCTGAATACTAAAGTAATGTCATTACTACTGTAAATACTAAAGTAATGTCATTACTACTCTAAATACTAAAGTAATGTCATTACTACTGTAAATACTAAAGTAATGTCATTACTACTCTAAATACTAAAGTAATGTCATTACTACTGTAAATACTAAAGTAATGTCATTACTACTCTGAATACTAAAGTAATGTCATTACTACTGTAAATACTAAAGTAATGTCATTACTACTCTAAATACTAAAGTAATGTCATTACTACTCTAAATACTAAAGTAATGTCATTACTACTGTAAATACTAAAGTAATGTCATTACTACTCTGAATACTAAAGTAATGTCATTACTACTGTAAATACTAAAGTGATGTCATTACTACTGTAAATACTAAAGTAATGTCATTACTACTCTAAATATTAAAGTAATGTCATTACTACTCTGAATACTAAAGTAATGTCATTACTACTGTAAATACTAAAGTAATGTCATTACTACTCTGAATACTAAAGTAATGTCATTACTACTGTAAATACTAAAGTCATGTCATTATTACTGTAAATACTAAAGTAATGTCATTACTACTGTAAATACTAAAGTAATGTCATTACTACTCTAAATACGAAAGTAATGTCATTACTACTGTAAATACGAAAGTAATGTCATTACTACTGTAAATACTAAAGTAATGTCATTACTACTCTAAATATTAAAGTAATGTCATTACTACTCTGAATACTAAAGTGATGTCATTACTACTGTAAATACTAAAGTAATGTCATTACTACTCTGAATACTAAAGTAATGTCATTACTACTGTAAATACTAAAGTCATGTCATTATTACTGTAAATACTAAAGTCATGTCATTACTACTGTAAATACTAAAGTAATGTCATTACTACTCTAAATACGAAAGTAATGTCATTACTACTGTAAATACGAAAGTAATGTCATTACTACTCTAAATACGAAAGTAATGTCATTACTACTCTAAGCTGCGTGAATGCAGTGCTGCCCCCTCAGGGTTTGTGGCAGAAGGGGGAACTACAGAACGATCGTCGGATATGTTGAAGGGCGTTTGCTCGTATCTCCGGATGTTGATATCTTTTTTTCGTACTACTTACTCATACGATTCTTTTGATTGACAGTTATTACTAATTGCACAGATCGGACAGGTGTTAACGAAAATGGCGTTGCGTGAAACAAACACGCCGCAAGCCGGGACGCTTGGAGGGAAAACCGTCTCTTCCTGTCTGGCACTGTAATTTGCAGTGAAGTAATTATGAGCACGCTGCTCATAAGTTGAGCTTTAATCCTGTTGCTGAGGATTTGTAGCTCTCATAAAGCCCTGCAGAAGAGCTATTTCCTACCAAGTACCTCTTCAGACATAATCACATCACTTGACTGAAATGAAGTACAGTGAATTGGCGCGCTGACTGGCGCTGGGTGGAACCAGGCGCGCCCGTTGGCCCCGCTGCAGTAAAAGTTGGCGGCGAACACTTTGAGGCACTTTCTCTTGGTTTTATTGGAGACTTTCCTCCTCGGCTCGGCCGACAGACGAGGATCGGGAATGCTGTGTGGGCACGGCGCCTCTCCGTCGGAGCTCAGGAATCATTTTATCTGCGCCCGCCGCCCCACGTATTCCCCCGGCAGCTGTTGTGCTTCTATCTTTTAAGTGCGGCGGGTGTTTTTTTTCCTTCCTCCGTAAGCGAGCGAGATGGAAGCCATCAGGACCAACTATAAAGGTCCATTGGACAGCTGCAATCTGGATGTGGAGCCGCATCCTTTGGCGATGGGCAGACATGTTTGAAGTATTAACCAATCAGCGCATAGGCTTGTTTTAAAAAAAAAAAGAAAAGAAAATCATCTTCATGCAACTTCAACGCCGAGCTTTCAGCGGCTTTTGGCATAAAACGAGACGTGTTTTGATTTCATCCCCTGCCAGGAATTTGTGCATCAATCTCAGAGGCTGCTGTCAGACGGCGAGCTGAGAGAGAGGCTGGTGAGGAACGGGAAGATCTACGTGGAGAAGCACCACAGCCTGACCCCGGAGAGGGAGACCTACCAGCGCCTGGTGGACACGCTGCTCTGGGCCTGAGGTCGACCGGTTCGTCCACTCAGACGAACTTCGTGGAAACATCAGCGGCCAAAAGCGGTGTGTTCACTTCCAGGGAAATAATCACCACAGATAATTCTCAACGATGCTGCAGAGCACTTTGAACCAAAGAACAAATTATTTTCTTAATGCATTTAATATTGAAGATGTTATTTATGACAACAGAGACGGAGCCGTCTGCTCTTTTTACCCGTTTTAATGAATAAAGTAATTTCACTGGTTGTTCCTGACGACCTGGTTGTGATGCAGTTTCTACGCAGGTCAGCCTTTGACTGCTTGAATCCATTCACCTCGATGGGGAACGGATGGATCTACTCGTCTTCAAACATGAATTCAGAGGCAATATCATATCATCATCATCACGGTATTTTAATGAAAAAGATATCTCAGGAAAATTAGATGGACTTAACAAAGAATAGTCTTAAACCAGTGGTCCCCAACCATTTTAGCGCCACGGACCGGTTTAACGTCAGTATTTTCACGGACCAACCAGTGTTAAACTCTTTCATAATAATAAAGGTGAATCCAGTTTGTATCAACTTTATTAGCAGTGTCCTCGTAACGTCACACCAGCGTTTGTTTCTTGTTGTTTCTGCTAGCTTGACAGTTTCAATTTAGTGCTAATGTATTCTGTGTTAGCGGCCGGAGCGGCGCCTTAAAGAAGGTAGTCATGTGACCGAGGCAAGCATCTCCACAAGCGAGTGGAGATGACATGTTGAGAATGGAATCCACTCATTTAAAACAATCAGATCAAGAGTGAAACGGAAATAATGGAAGTTCTGGTGGTGATGAACCCACAGAGCGGTATCGGTCCACGACCAGGGGGTTGGGGACCATTACCAGTCCACGACCCGTGGGATGGGGACCACTGTCTCAGATACTACACGAGAGCAAACAGCCACTTCAGTTTAAATTCTGTCCAGTTGGTTAAACCCAAACGTGTCGGAGGCACCGGGGCGGAGTCGGTGTCCACCTGCAGTTCTGACGTCTGGAGGTTTTTAAAGGTAAGAAAAAGTTCCTCTGGTCTGAAATGGGTCCAAACCGGACTCCACTCACCCAGAACGGTGGTTGTTCAGGTGTTCAGTGAGTCGTCAGGGGTCACATGACTCAAGGTGTGGTGGTGGGTGTTGCACCTGGCGGGAGGTGTTTCAGGATTACCATGGTGATGCAAATTAAAGTTAAGAGTTTTTTTTTTGACCAATTTAGGCTTTCCATGACAATCCAAGGATACCCCCCTCCACACTCTCATATTAATATAATACACAACACCTACATGTAAAAGGCCTTGATAGGTAATGAAATGTAGACAAACTCCAAAGTCACTCTTTCCAGACAGTCGCAAAGGCATTGAGGTGTCCAAAGCCACGCCCGCCACACACGATCCAGGATTATAAATGCTCCCCCGTCTCCATGAGGGGTACCTGGGGCTCCCCTTCGCAGCTGTTCTCTTTCCCAACCCAGTGGATCCCGTGGCCGTTCTCCCTCGGCGGGAGGTGTGGCGAGTGCTGGCGCTCCAGCGTGGAGAAGGTCGTGAACTGGACCCGCTTCCTCTTGCTGGTGGGGGAGTGGAGGGACTCGGGATGCAGGGGTTTGCACCTGAGGGAACCCACGCAACTGACGGGAGAGTCTGTCACAGAAGCCAGGCAGCTGGGTCTTCTGGGTAAAGAGGCGGTCTTACCAGGCCCGATGTCTATAACAGTGGTAGCGGTCTGGGAGTCTTGCTGGACGGGACTTCCAGGAACGCTCATCACCAGCTCGGCGTCGGTGCCGAGCCATACCCAGTCGTGCCTGTGCCCCGTGGGCTCCTGGCCATGAGAGGGGGGCTTCTTGTGCCTGAACTTCACCACGTATGAGATGCAGTTGACCAGAAAAACCAAGATTGCCAAGCAGAAGACACCCAACAGGGCGTACATGCCGATCTCTAAGTCCGTGAGCGGTCTGTTGGCCAACATTTCTTCACCAATGTCTTCATCCGACTTCTGCCCAGGTAGGTCCACTTTGGTGGGGAAGTTGTTATAGTTGACCAGGTTCCCAGGTGCCTTCACGGTGCTGGTAAAGCTCACGCTGCCCATATCCTCCACGATCATGTTGTCGGAGCTGTACATTTTGCTGCTGACGTTCACCGTGCTGGTGGGGCTGCTAGGGCTTCCTAAACCACTGGTCTTACCAACTCCCCCGAGGCTGCCGCTGGTCATGAAGGTCCGTTCTGTAGATTTGATTGTGGTTGTGATCTTCTGCATGAAACTCTCCTCCACCTCTGAGGTCGAACTTCGCACTGAAGGATCCTGGGAAGGCCGCCTCTGCTTCCGTCCAATGTCCCCTTCTTGCCCATCGTTTCCGTTGCCCTCGCCGCCAACCGTGCTACTGAAGATGCTGCCGGTGCTGCTGACCGGACGCCTGCCATTCACCTGGAACTTCACCTTGAGGCTGCCGTTTCCCATGGCAACAGTGCTTTTGCGTTTGGACTTCTGGCATACCTCACAGATGGACATCTCCACTCTGACCAGGACTCCCTCGCCTTCACCTTCCGCCACCACAACCGAAGGAGCGCCTTGCACTGACACCACCCCCCGATCGAGAGAGGTCACGGTCAGTCTGTAGTCAGCAGCATCGTAGATGTCGAGAGGCGTCTGGTTGCCGTCACTGAACTGCACCCAGGAACTGACCAAAGCTGTCTAGAAGTGGACATAGTAGAGGTTCATCGTACATTTAATTGCCAGTTCCTCTTTGAGGACTTTAAATGGACAAAGTCTGACCTGTTTGGGGTTCTGTAGAACCTCTTCCGTGGTTGTGGTAGCCAGAATGGCCTGATTACTTCCTGGGCTGAGCTGTAAAGTCATGGTGAGACCCGCTACCAGCTGGACACCCAAGTCTGTAATGGTGACTTTGTCGTCCACGACTTTAACAGTTGTCTTGGCCAAGATAGCATCAGACAGCGGAGAAAACACCTGCCACGGAACAAAATCAGAGTTGTTTTACCATGTTCAGCTGAGGTCACCAGGTTTAAAGTATTGTGCCCCATTGGCCGACCAATGTTGGGCAGCGAGTACGAACAACAGTACAAAGAATGGTGTTCTGTCATCCTGCGTTTGAGTGCTGCTAACTTAATGAGAGCTCAGTCCAGAGAAGCTGGAAGTACCCCATCGGGACAACAGCTCCTTACCTGGATGGAGGTGGTCCCAAGGTCTCGCCCTGACAGCACCCTTCCTGCCTGGAGCCTCGCCACCCGCGGGTCTTCTACCTTCATGAAGTATCGAACCAGTCTGGTGACGTCCATCTGCCAGTCCGAGCCCAGGAAGTATGCCTGGGGGTCCCGAGGGTCAGCCTGCTCCGCCACAAAGTGAGTCAGCACCCGGACCGTGGCGTGCTGGAACTGCAGCATGCAGCCCCTCCCCTTCCTGTCATCTTCCTCGCTGTTCCAACCAGCTCTGGAACACGAGGACAAAAACACCCTGCAGGTCACACCTGTCACACGGTCAACGCTTTGACCTGCTCTACTCCAATCACTCAAGCCCCTCTCTTCACTTGATTGGATCACGTTATGGCAGTGCGTTATGTAATGGAATCAAAACCCTAAACTCTCCTGGAGCGATCCGGTCTGGGCTAAAGGATGCCGTGAGTCGCGTCTGGGAAACCAAACTGGGGAGTTTCATGTCAAAGTTTACAATTAAACCTCGGTTTACGTCATTAATCGGTTCTAGAAGACGTGATGTAAGTTGATTGAACTTGTCTCCAGACTAAACTGTAGATAACCATTCCCAGTTCTGTTCTGAACTTTATTAATGAATGTATGTTAATAATATCTCGTTAATATTAATCTATTTTAAGCTGACAAATTTTATTTTTTAATATAGTACAGAAAAAACGTCTCCGTCTCGTCTTCAGCTGTTTCTTCCTCATTGTGGGGTTGCTACGGGCTAACTATAATATTATGTTTTATTCTGATTTATTGTACAGTAAAATGACGTGTTTTAAATAGTTTACTAGTGATTTAATGATTCCAGTATTTGTGGAGTAAAATGACGTAAACTTCTAAACGAGAACGACATGAGCCGAGGTTCACCTGTACTTGCGTGTCCCACCTTTTGGACGTCAGTATGGGGACCCTCCAGTTCTTGATCTGGCTGAGCTCCGGGTCCGACACCTCAATCTGGAGGGGAAGTCGGGGCATCCACACGCTGAGCTCCAGCTGAGCACTCAGGTAGCTGTAGGTGAAGTTCACCATCATCTTCACCTTCCCCTTCGTCTCTTTGCCATTCACAAAAACGTAGTCGCACCTGTCCGACACCTGGATAGGAGGAAAGCACATCCTCATTTTAATCTGTAATAATATCAAAGGATAAGGCATCCTCTCTACAAGTACTCTGGGGTAAACAGTCGTCTAACAACGACACGAATAATCACCCCCCCTCAAACAAATGGACCATTCCTGCAACAACAAACGGCCTTGCTGCAGTTTGGCGCTGCATGTGTTACCACGGTAATGTCAGCTGGATGCGATAAACCGCTGCGATGAGCACCAGTCCGGAGCGCCGGGAAGAGGCGGGATTGCAATTTTATGTAAATGGAAACATCAGGCGGCGCGGCGGCAAACATCAGCCCTTCACAGCCGAGCGCCGCAACTTCAAAGGTGACCCCGGCGAGTTTGTGCGACCGCCCAAAGATCTCATGGTGGTGTTGAGACACAACGCCCCAAAGAACTCATGGACCCTTTGAGACACAACGCCCCAAAGATCTCATGGTGGTGTTGAGACACAACGCCCCAAAGAACTCATGGACCCTTTGAGACACGACGCCCCAAAGATCTCATGGTGGTGTTGAGACACAACGCCCCAAAGAACTCATGGACCCTTTGAGACACGACGCCCCAAAGATCTCATGGTGGTGTTGAGACTCAACGCCCCAAAGAACTCATGGACCCTTTGAGACACGACGCCCCAAAGATCTCATGGTGGTGTTGAGACTCAACGCCCCAAAGATCTCATGGTGGTGTTGAGACACAACGCCCCAAAGACCTCATGGACCTTTTGAGACACGACGACCCAAAGACCTCATGGACCCTTTGAGACACGACGCCCCAAAGACCTCATGGACCCTTTGAGACACGACGACCCAAAGACCTCATGGACCCTTTGAGACACGACGACCCAAAGACCTCATGGACCCTTTGAGACACGACGCCCCAAAGACCTCATGGACCCTTTGAGACACGACGACCCAAAGACCTCATGGACCCTTTGAGACACGACGCCCCAAAGACCTCATGGACCCTTTGAGACACGACGACCCAAAGACCTCATGGACCCTTTGAGACACGACGACCCAAAGACCTCATGGACCCTTTGAGACATGACGCCCCAAAGACCTCATGGACCCTTTGAGACACGACGCCCCAAAGATCTCATGGCCGTGTTGAGACACGACGCCCCAAAGATCTTATGGCCGCGTTGAAACACGACACCCCAAAGATCTCATGGCCGTGTTGAGACACGACGCCCCAAAGATCTTATGGACACTCTGAGCTTCTCATTGATCCTCAGCAGGCGGAGCAGGAAGAATAATGTTCAATGCAGTGTTGGAATTCAGTCGCCCGCCGCTAGAATGGAGGGGAACGCTGTGACAGATCGCCTGAGGATGAATCCAAATTTCAAAATGGGTTCAGGATGACAGCAGGAATCTAACAGTTATCTAGAGGGGGGGTGTGGGGGGGCGTTATTTATCCTGCATCCATGATCAGAGCTTAGTTTTAGTTTGATTGTGTTGCTGTCTGGCTCCAGTAAATCTGTTCTGATGCTGAACGGCGCCGACGTCCTCGTCGACCCAAGCCCCGCCCCTCGATGAGGTTTTACCGAAGTAAGACGTTTTTATTGAATTTGGGACAAATCAGTGTTTCCATCAGCGGAACGACGGGACGAGAACAAGGCCATGAAACTCTGATATAGTTGGGATTTTTCCCCTCAATTCTACATAGATTACAATAATAATCTTAAATCTACACAATTTAGACTTTTCCTCATTTGATGGAAGTTCTTCTCTAATTTATGCAAAATCCTCCTGACGTCACTTCTCACCCAATCAGATTTGAGGCCTGTGCTGTCTCCAGGTAAAATAAATCCACTGCTTGTTGAATCTTATTTTCTACCCACTCGGTCACTGGTGTCATATGACCCATCCAATCGAGGTGACCCCCCCACCCACCCACCCCCATCACTAGCAGACCTGATTCTCTTCAGGGATGCGACTCAAGCTGTCCCGCTAAGCAGATTAAAGACGCTCCTCTCCGGTCGGCTGAGGAGCCGAATCGTTTGGCCCCGCCTTCAGCCTGATGACATCATCATGTAATCCTGACAACTGACACCCTCTATCATGCGTGTGAGCTCGATGACACGCTTAAACCACGGTAGTGATTCCTGTGCAGAGCCCAGTGCATGTGTTTACATCTGTGCTTGGCTCCTGAATAAACCCTCCCTACCCCCAGTGACCTCTGACCCCTGAGGGCCCGATTTTCAATTACATCAGTAAACAAAGCCGGCTTTTGCTCAGGGACGAGTCTCCGGACAGGAGCTGAGCGGCGGACTGCAGGGTCGTTCTGTCGTCATGGTGATCAGTGGGCGATCTCACAACGGTTAGCCTGTTAGCGCACTAGCATTTTATTGACACTTTAGCTTCCAAGTTAAAAAAAGAAGCACACCCTGCTTTTAGCTCGTAGGCTAAACCGGTGACGATGTCATGTGACTGAACAGTGAACACATTTATGATGTCATGATGTGATCAAACACTTCCTGAAGCGTTTCAGGTGAGGGGGCGGAGCCAGTCGTACCTTGAGCACCTGGTCGTCGGTGGAGCTGCAGTCGGTGTAGTCGGACACGTCGGTGACGGCGCCGTCCTCCTCCACGGCGACGGTCCTCACCGCCATCGCCACCTTCTTCCCCGTCAGGACGGCCGTGTTCACCACGTCTGCGGCCTGTGGAGAGGAAAACCAGGTGGGTGATGACGAGGCGTCCCCTCCCGGACACGTGGGGGCTATTCTTGGATTCTCAGGCCCAGCGTGTCCCCCGGGGCGAGAACACACACACACACATACACACACACCCACCAGCCTGATGCTCCGCGTTTTATTAGGAAGGACAGCGGAGTCGTCCACCAATCACAGCGTGGCGTGTTCCATAGGTCACTACGTCCACGCCAAAACGTCCTCAAGTCACACCGTCCCGCATCAAAACGATTTTATCAACCCCCCCCTGCCCAGAAGCAGGACTTGTTTGAGGTAGGATGTAGCAGGTTAGCTCTCACCGTAACCATGACGACACAGCTGCAGGTCATCCTTGAGCCAGATTAGAAGAGACTCGACTCCGACTTAACCTTCTGGGTCACATGACCGTCACTTACCGATGGCCTTGTTTATGAAACGGGATGAAGCAGACGCTAAAAGCTAACGTTAGCGCTGAGCATCCGACGCACTGTGTCAGCGGGGGCCGTTAAAATGAAACACGGACGTCATGTTTGGGATGTCGACCTTGGATGAGCGTGTCAGCCAATCAGAGTCCCCCCACCCCACCCCACCCCTTTCCTCCATCGGCGGTTGGCGTCTCTGATGGCCTCAAAGCGGCGCGTTCGCTTTTAGACGCGTTCATGGGTAATTAAAGCGCAAAGACGAAGCAGATGGAAACACGTCGTCTGTGAGAACACGGCTCTAAATCAACTGCGTGTGTGTGTGTGTGTGTGTGTGTGTGTGTGTGTGTGTGTGTGTGTGTGTGAGAGCAGTTCTATGAATGATCAGCTGAATGAAATCTAAAGAGACACTCGTCGGATCACGAAGCAGACGGATGCTGTTAGAGGATATTTTTGATGGAGCCGATCTGAGTCATGTGATCGATGCAAGCTGAGGCACTGGCGGGGGTCAAAAGTCAGGGAGCGATCAGTCAGCAGTGACCCCCCCCCCCCCCCACCACCACCACCTAGTGGTAAAGAATGAGATCCGGTCTCACTGATGTTGCATCCATCCACCAACACGTGGTAAAGAACGAGATACACCAATGGAGACAATGTGAAGACCACAGGCTAATGCTAGCTAGCTGTTTGGTCTTTCTCATCATCATCTCTGGCGTGAGATGAAATGGTTGATGGATTCGGGGGGGGGGGTGCTGCTCCACACTCTCCCCTCGTGTCACACGTCAGGGTTCCGACTGATGAGTGTTTCAGTCGCCACCGCCGAGGTGAGAGGACGAGAGGTGGCCAGAACCAAACCTGAAAATGATGTTCCTCTCAGCTCCGCAGGAGGAAATCGGCTCTGTTTTTTATCGAGCCAACGTTTGGCGGTCAGCCGATCGGCCGATCGGATCAATACAGCAGCAAGTCCATCGTCCACTCAGCAGGACATCCGTGTGATTGGAGCTGTCACCGCGGATCACGCGTCACTCCAACAGAAATACATACATGAAGGAGTGCAGGGGTTGTGGTTGCCATGGAGACAACTTAAGACCTTTCGCTGAAGCGAAAATTGAAAACGAGGCATGACGTAAATTTCTGTGAAGCAACGCTCAAAAAAAATGTGGAGCAATCTGCCAGGAATGAGCCTGGAGTTGAGTTTCAGTTCAGTTTGAGAGAAATTAGTGACGCAAAGCTGGGAAGTGGGTCTAGTTTAATGGTTTAATTGGTTTTATGACCCCATTGATCAAATTTTGTTTGTAGTTGACCCCAAATACTGTAGTACCTCATCAGAGACCGTATCTCGTTCTTTACCACGTGTTGGCGGATGGATACGACATCAGTGAGACCGGATCTCGTTCTTTACCACGTGTTGGCGGATGGATACGACATCAGTGAGACCGGATCTCGTTCTTTACCACGTGTTGGCGGATGGATACGACATCAGTGAGACCGTATCTCGTTCTTTACCACGCGTTGGCGGATGGATACGACATCAGTGAGACCGGATCTCGTTCTTTACCACGCGTTGGCGGATGGATACGACATCAGTGAGACCGGATCTCGTTCTTTACCACGCGTTGGCGGATGGATACGACATCAGTGAGACCGGATCTCGTTCTTTACCACGCGTTGGCGGATGGATACGACATCAGTGAGACCGGAACTCGTTCTTTACCACGGGTTGGCGGATGGATACGACATCAGTGAGACCGGATCTCGTTCTTTACCACGCGTTGGCGGATGGATACGACATCAGTGAGACCGGATCTCGTTCTTTACCACGCGTTGGCGGATGGATACCGCATCAGTGAGACCGGATCTCGTTCTTTACCATGCGTTGGCGGATGGATACCGCATCAGTGAGACCGGATCTCGTTCTTTACCACGCGTTGGCGGATGGATACCGCATCAGTGAGACCGGATCTCGTTCTTTACCACGCGTTGGCGGATGGATACGACATCAGTGAGACCGGATCTCGTTCTTTACCACGCGTTGGCGGATGGATACGACATCAGTGAGACCGGATCTCGTTCTTTACCACGCGTTGGCGGATGGATACGACATCAGTGAGACCGGATCTCGTTCTTTACCACGCGTTGGCGGATGGATACGACATCAGTGAGACCGGATCTCGTTCTTTACCACGCGTTGGCGGATGGATATGACATCAGTGAGACCGGATCTCGTTCTTTACCACGCGTTGGCGGATGGATACGACATCAGTGAGACCGGATCTCGTTCTTTACCACGCGTTGGCGGATGGATACGACATCAGTGAGACCGGATCTCGTTGTTTACCACGCGTTGGCGGATGGATACGACATCAGTGAGACCGGATCTCGTTCTTTACCACGTGTTGGCGGATGGATACGACATCAGTGAGACCGGATCTCGTTCTTTACCACACAGGTGAAGTCTGCGTGTCTGTCTGGAGTTTTTTAAACGGGTTGAAGTCGTATCTCAGGGAACTACTTTATGGTATCTGGGTTGAACCAGTGCCGTTGTGCTCCTGGCTGTGATGTGATGCTCACTGACACACGCTGTAGTATCTGATTCATGGTGTACGTGTTCCTTGTTTAGAACGGGGGGGTAATTATAGCGGTGGCATGATAAACAGGCCGGCGGCTCAGAAATAGCAGCGGGGGGGTTGGGGGGGGGTGACCACGTATGGGACGTGACATGAAGAGAGACATCAGCGAGCTGACAGTCGACAACACGAGGTCACGCCGGGCTGAAAATAGAACCCATTTACCAAACGGGCGGATGCATCAGAGCGCGGCGCGGTTCATATTTCTATTTTCACGCACCAGCGATCCAAACAAACGTTCGCCGTTTCAACGCCACCTGGGGGGGGGGGGGGTCACGTATGCCTGACTCACCATCACCAGAGGCGCCAGGCCAACGAAGTCCCTCTGGGTGGTGTAGATCCTCATCGCCCCCTCGGTCTTGGCTCCGCCTTTGGGCGGGGCCGTCATCTCCAGCTTCCAGACGATCACCTGACTGTCCAGAGGACCACTCAGCTCCTCCACCTCGAAGTCCATCTGCAGCACCTCCAGGAGACCCCCCTCCAGCCTGGAGGGAGAAGAGGAACACCAATCAGCCCAAAGCAATGGAGCACAGATGCAGATGTGGTGACGTGTTGCTTCCTGTGGAGCGTTCCATTCCGTTCGGAGCTGGAGTCTGTCCTTCACAGCCCTCCTTCATCCTCCTCATCACCACCTCAGGCTGGGGCTCCTGCCTGACGAGTGTGACGCTCACAATGAACGAGCCTGCAGCTCCGCGGCTCTATGAATAGTGCGGGTGTCATAGTAACGCTAACACTTGTGAAGTTTCTGCAGAGGCGTGAGTGCACACACAGTCGCACCTGTGTCAAGGTAAATGCTAATGAAACGGCTTTTGCGAATAATCTGGAACCGTTTGAGATTTAACTCTGACGTGCGTTCGAATTTGTTTCCGTGCTCCTGTCGCCGTGGAAACAGCAGTGTTGTTTGTGTTTGGTGGAGGTGTAAGTCTGCTTGAATGATCTCCAGACCGACCGACGAGCTGGAGGTGAGGAGGTGATGTTCATTTCTGGTGAATTGCTCCTTTAATTGGATTATCTCGCCCGTGAGGGACTTGTATTCTGGAGATAATCTGACTTCAGGAGCTGAGATTATCCCACGCCTCAGCGTGAGTTGATGCGGATCCGAATCGGAGAACATCTGAGCCCGAAGGGAAATTAATCAAACGGGCTTTTGTCTCCTTGTGTCTTCAGTCTTCAGTCAGAGACGTTCTGCATCAGAAAGCCGTCGACCCGTCTGACAAATGGAAGCCAGCGGGACTAAAGAGTCTGGAGGTGCGCCGGCGGCTGAGCTGAATGCTAACAGCAGCATGCTAACAGGCTGAATGCTAGCAGCGACGCACTAACAAGTCGCGAGCCCAGACGCCAACCAGGTTCTCGACAAACGTTCACCGTCGTCCGACTGACGACCCAACGTGATCTGAGACGATCCATGGCAGCGTCATGTAGGATCTAGACCGGACATGGGCAAGCTACGGCCCTAGGGCCATTTACGGCCCGCTAGGCTTTATAATCTGGCCCACCAAATTTTTTAGAATAAATAAACACTCCATCCACCTAAAGGTTTGATCAACCATAATCTAGACTGTCTTAAGTTAGCACACAGAGGGGAGTTCAGGACGAGAAGCTAGCGAGCTAAGCTAATCTTCACCTTTACATTCTGATGTTTTGTCTCATTTCTCGTCCAGTTGCAGAAGGAGCTAAAACGAGAAAGCACCAAGACTGAACGCATCTCCAGGGATGGGACCAGAAAACCTCCAACGGGTGGTGATCCAGCTCATCCCAGAAACCGATCCCTAATCCCAGGCAGGACTAAAGCAGCAGGTAAGAAGAAAAATGTGTTTTCGTTCTGATTTAAAATCCTGGTTCCTGGTGAGACGTGATGAATGGCCCTGCAGAGAGGAGACGGGGGCAATCGAAGCGGTCCAGCCGAACCCGTGTTCTCCTTTTAATTTGTAGAGTCTTTGCATCCGCCGGCGTTTCCCCAGAGCAAACCCCACCCCCCGCCCTGCGTGACCCCACCTTTGAGTTCCTGCCATCGTAAAAGAGGACAGCATCATCCTGCACACACACACGGTGGAAGCCTGGAACATCTAATGGCCAGAACACAGTGTCCTGGCCGCCGCTTCCATTTCCTCCCAGGGCCCCCAGTTAGCATCCGGATTTTATTTCTTGGCTCCATACGGAGAGAAACAGAAGATGTATTGGGTTGGACAAAAATACAATAAGCATGCACATGCTGGCATGAACACTATCAGAGTCTGTGTGTGTCATAAATATCTGTCAGAGCAGCTCCTGCAGGAACACGACCTCCAAAGGGCCGCATTCCAAACATAGTTCTGAGTCCAGGCAACAACAATCGGACAAACCGCTAATAATGTTCATTTGATGCTCAATCAAGCATGGATCAGTCACTTCCTGTGTCCCCTTCCTCTCTGGATGCTCATTGGGGGGGGGCTCAGCAGGGGTCCGTTAGCTCGGACGGGATTAACCAGTGAAAGAATGTTTACACGTGACCAATCAGCTGATCGGCTCCGAACGAGGAAAACAGTTCAAGGAGGTCAAAGTGATCGTCATCAATAATCAGGAGAGTCCGGAGCTAGTCGGGCTAGTTTCATTCCTTCAGCCAAACATTCAGATTAAAAATTTGTTTTTATTTGTCAGAGATCATCGTCACGTCTGAGATTAGTTCAGATTAAATTGAATTATTATTTTGTTGGTTCATGACGAAAACAAAGGAGCGTTAAAACCAATGACATAATCTGACAGAATAAATCTAATAGGCACTAACGTAATAACCCCCAACCCTAATCCTAACCCCAACCGTAAATCTAACCCCAACTCTAAACCTAACCCCAATCCTAACCTAAACCCAACCCCAATCCCAACCCTAACCCCAACCGTAAACCCAACCCCAATCCCAACCCTAACCCCAACCGTAAACCTAAACCCAACCCTAAACCTAAAACCCCGACCCTGACCCTAACCCTGACCCTGACCCTAACCCTGACCCTAACCCTGACCCTAACCCTGACCCTAACCCTGACCCTGACCCTAACCCTGACCCTGACCCTAACCCTGACCCTAACCCTGACCCTGACCCTAACTCTGACCCTAACCCTGACCCTGACCCTAACCCTGACCCTGACCCTAACCCTGACCCTGACCCTAACCCTTACCCTCACCCTAACCCTTACCCTAACCCTGACCCTAACCCTGACCCTGACCCTAACCCTAACCCTGACCCTAACCCTAACCCTGACCCTGACCCTAACCCTGACCCTAACCCTGACCCTGACCCTGAGCCTAACCCTGACCCTGACCCTAACCCTAACCCTGACCCTAACCCTAACCCTGACCCTGACCCTAACCCTGACCCTGACCCTAACCCTGACCCTAACCCTGACCCTGACCCTAACCCTGACCCTAACCCTCACCCTGACCCTGAGCCTAACCCTGACCCTGACCCTGACCCTAACCCTAACCCTAACCCTGACCCTGACCCTAACCCTGACCCTAACCCTGACCCTGAGCCTAACCCTGACCCTGACCCTAACCCTAACCCTGACCCTGACCCTAACCCTAACCCTGACCCTAACCCTGACCCTGACCCTAACCTTGACCCTAACCCTGACCCTGACCCTAACCCTGACCCTGACCCTAACCCTAACCCTGACCCTAACCCTAACCCTGGCCCTAACCCTGACCCTAACCCTAACCCTGACCCTAACCCGGACCCTAACCCTGACCCTAACCCTGACCCTGACCCTGAGCCTAACCCTGACCCTGACCCCTTCTCACTAAGCTGCTGTCCAGGTGTTCTTGCGTTCTGGTTTATTCTTCTAGTTTCTTCAAGGAGATTAAATCCAGACAGAATTATTGATCCTAAAGGTTCTCATCACTTCAAGAATTAAATCTGAGTTCAAGTTATTTTTGTTGTGACTAAAATGCATGAAGGAGTGGTTGTTGGTTTGAGTCCAGGCTCCACTAGTTTTGGTGTAATTTTGGAAAAGGTCAAAGTTCACCTGCAGTGTCTCCGCGTTAAAGGAGGAGGGGCTAAATCCTGTACCGCCCCTTCAATCCGCCCGTCCTCCATCAGATCAGGCCTGACCTGCAGGTCCCGAAACAGGATGATTAAAGTGGGTGTGGTGGGGGGGCGGGGCAGGGGGCGGGGCACAGCTGTTTCGGCTTAAGGAGCACCTGCAGCCAAACTGCTTAGAGACGGTAAGCGGCGTCGTCCCAGGACGCGACCCCAAGCCGGGGTCGGATCGGTCCTGCACGCCTACACACGCACACACACACACACACACACACACACACACACACACACACACACACACACACACCTACACACCTTTTCCCAGGTACGGGGGCCTTCCTCTGACAAACAACAGCGATGGCGCCGTCTGCCCCCATGTCCAGGGTGATGTCCCACAGCAGGGAGTTGCTGGGCGTCGCTGTGCGAAAGGTCACGCCCCTTTTCACAGTCGCCCTATGAGGAGACAGGAACAAAGTTAAAGAGTGAAGTAAAAGAATCATTGATGTACAGTGACTCCGCCCCAGTGCCCCCCCCCCCCCCCCCAAAAAAAACCATCCCTCTTCCTGTTGCTCATTATTTAAGGCGATCAAATGGATGGTTAATTTCCTCGCCTCTAATTTGTAAAGGAAGGCATTAAGCGGAACGTGTGGCCCCTCCCACTGGGTTTCCCTGCCGCCGTTGGCCCGTGACAGGTCAGATGCTAATGAGATGTTCTGCTGATGTAGCGCCGGGGGGGTCGCCAGCACTCGCCGCTCTGATCAGACTCCTCAAATATTCATGATGGGCTCAGACGACGTGTCCAGAACCGCCGCCGCTGTCCCGCCGCGAGGCTTCCTGTTTGTAGAAACGCACAGATTAGCGCGTGATTGGTCCCCGGGGAGATGGTGGGCGGAGTCAGTGGCTACATATCGATAATTAAAAGGCACCGTCCAATCATGTTACACCAAATACACATGAAGATGAAGCTCATGTGGTTTGTAGGGGCGTGACCCCTTCTGTTCTGACGGCTCATTGGTCGTTTGTTCTGATGATGTCATCGACCCGTTCAGTCCATTCGTCCGTTCGTCTCTCGCAGTTCATCCGGCAGGAATGATGCAGCTGGTGGCCGCGCGGCGGTCCGGAGCAGCGGAGTGTTCACTGAAGGAGTCACATGACTAGGGTCGGCCTATGGGGGGCCGGGACGGGGGTACAGGTGGACACCCCTGACTACTTCTCCGCCTCCAAGAGAATGAGTTTGACTCCCTGTGACACCCGGCGACGGACACCGTCCTCTGAGGTCAAAGGTCAGAATGAACTTTTTTTTTATACTAGATTTAATCTTGTGTCTTCGTGACCTGATGACCCCCCCACACACACACACCCCCAACAACCCCCCCCCCAGTGGTAGAATCTACTGCTGCAGGGTTCTCTAAAAATAAAGCATGGGGGAAGATAAATTCTGTAGAAGGCTGGGGGGGTCAGCCGGTCCACTGTTATCAGTCAGCAGCCCCCCCAGGAGGCATCAGGGGCAAACACAGCAGGCGAACCACACCGCTTCCTCTGATCAACTGATTTAACTGAAATATTAACGCCGAAGTCACGAACTGCATGCTGGGAAAACTCGAATCCATGGCGTCCTCCTGGTCGCAGGTGATGAAGCATGACGGAACCGCCCCCCCCCCCCCAGCCTGAAGCCCGAACCTTGCAGAAGATGATGTTCCCGGGCGATTCGGAGCAGCTCAGGTTCGTGTGTGTGTGGGTGGGTGGCGGCGGCGAGGAGGGCGGGGCCACCCGGGCGGAGAAGACGGATGGCTGAGGAGACTGAAGCTGACAGTGTTTGAGAAAAGCAGCTCTCAGGTGACACACCTGTCATCCATCTCACTTCTGACCAGGTAAGGCATGAGCGGCCTTCTGGTTTCACCTTTAACACACACACACACACACACACACACACCCTGTCAGATACACTCAGCAGACGGCGGCGGTCCTTCTCTCGGAGGTTCTTTTATTTATCTGAGGTCACAGATGGTCAAACCGGACGGCGTCGCAGTCGAAGGGGGCGGGGCCATGCTGGGGGCGGGGCCATGCTGGGATGTGATCAAAGCCATCATTGCGCGGCGTTGGGTTTGTAATTACTGCCCCGGTTTAATTTGTGTTCCTATCTTTGGCTCTGTGCGTCCATCGCTGGGGGGCCGCGGGGGCCCGGGGCGGGGCCTCGACAGATGCGGTCGTTAATTATGCAAACAAACGTCCGCCGTTTAGCCGGCGTGAAGGCGAGCCGGCGGCGGCGAGCCCATGGAGCAGTTCAGGAGGCGTTCAGGCTGCCAGATGGCGCCAGAACGGACGCCACAGATGAAGGTGAGGATGAGGAGCTGATGATGAAGAGGTGCAGCGGCGTTCATCAGAACGCTTTCTATAAAGTTATGAGACAAAACAGACGCCCCCGGGGGGCAGGTGTGTAGGTCCACCTGTATCGCTGATGCTAAGGGCTAATCTACTTAGCCTTCTCCTGGACGTGTGATGATGACGGCGACCTTCATCAGCTCCAGGCGGAGAGCCATGACCTTTCCCCTGACCTCGAACCCGTGTCCCATGATTCCCAGCGCGGCATCAACAACAGGTTTATCATGCTGATGAGAGCATTAAGCAAAGCTTAATGGGACGTTCAGACAGCGGCGCCGCGCCGAGGCAGCTGCTGAGCGGCGCTGCTGGGGGTGTTAATGCACTGGGGGGGGGGGCAGAGGGGGGCATCACAGTACATCAATAATGGGTTCAACAGCATTCAACATGGCTCCTCCCACTTTAACATTCGCCTGGTGAGCAGATGTTTATCCCAGCTCGTCAGTTAGCACGCTCACGGTTAGCACGCTCACGGTTAGCACGCTCACGGTTAGCACGCTCAGTTAGCACACTGATGGTTAGCACACTCAGTTAGCACACTGATGGTTAGCACATTGATGGTTAGCGCACTCACAGCATAATCACGGTTAGCACGCTCACAGCATGCTAAGTTTTCATGCTTATGGCTAGCACGTTAACGGTTAGCACGCTAACGGTTAGCACACGCCAGACGGATGACTGTTGAGGCTCTGCTTTGTTTCCTCAGAGGAAATTACAGAAAGAACCTAAATTATTAAGTTCCAACTTTCTGCATAATCGATCAAAGAGTGTCTCTTTCTACTGAAGGCCAGAGCCTGATCAATGAGGAGGAGGAGGAGGAGCTCTGCATGTTCACACGTGTTCACACGTGTGAACACGTGTGACTGAGTAAGTGAATTAAAGCGGTGATGATTCAAAGTGACAGAATGAAGATTGGAAATCAGGATTTCTGTTTTGGCTTCATTGCCTCTACAAAAAGAAAAAAATTAAAAATCAACAGAGAGAAAGCAAAGCTAACGGCTAATTTATCCCGACGGGAGGGGTGGGGGGTTGGGGGGGGGGTGTCGTATTTTAGTCTTGATTTAAATCCACACTCACACCAGATGCGTTCACACCTCCTGATCGTCCCGTCAGGCGGATCCCGTCTGGAATAACGATCAAACATCAGCCTCTAATCAGGCCGGGGGTAAAGCTCCCCCCGTCCGCCCTGACGGCGCTCCTCCACAAATCAAACGCGCCTCCCTTTCATCTCCATCCCATAATAAAAGGGTATCAGACGGTGGGTGACCATGAAAACCGTCAAGAACGAGCCGTTTAATTCTCAACCGGGTTTGTGGCGTCAATCTCCCATGTTGCATCACTTCTCCTCGAAGGAGGGGGGGTACATTCTGACACCTGGGAGGGGTGGGGGGGGGCATGAGAACGGAGTTGTTCGGGGGGGGGGGGGGCAACAGTGACTCACAAGCTTCACTTTTTATTTGATCAAACTTAATGACCCGTAAAGCGTCGGGCTGACGGGTCGACAGCGAATCATCGGCTCCCAGAAACGCTCGCCGCCGCGTTTCCCAGAAGACATCTGACTTCCTGTCGCGTTTCTGACGACGGCGCGAAGAATTAAACTCTCCTAATCGACTCATGCCGGTCCTGAATTCTGATTGGCTCATTACTTGGGCGGTGCGTGCAGAAGCGGGGGCCGGTGGGCGGAGCCTCTTACCTCAGAGTGAAGTTGGTGATCTGGGCGGAGCTCGCCATCAGGACGTAGAAGGAGGCGACGTCGCTCTTCTTCAGCGGCTTGGAGGAGGTCCGGATGACGATGGCGTTCCCCAGCTTGAGGCGGGACAGAGTCGCCATTCCTTTGGGGACCTGCAGGAGGCGCACGCTGCCGATCCTCTGCATGGGCGTGACCGGGACAAACTCCGCCTCCTGCTGCGAGACCCCCCAGCGACTCCCGTCCGCCGCGTCGCACCTCCCGCCCGGTTTGGCCTGGTAGTAAATCTCCACGGGGTTCCCGGCGCTCGGGTCCTGCTTGTCCCGGCCGGCACCGTCCCCCCCCAGGGCGAACCAGCCTGGGGGCGGGGCCAGCTCGGCCATGCAGGTGCCCCTTTCGCCCCCCAGGGCGCAGGAGCCCCTCACTTCTTGCGTCTGCCAGAAGGCGTACACCGTCACGCAGGGCAGCTCGCCCGCCGCGCCCTCCCCCCGGTCCCAGTCCCGCCCCCCCACGTAGAACAGAACCCGCACCTTTGGCTTGGAGGAGGTGACCCGGGGCGTGAGCACGAACGCCCGGATCCTCCAGTTGAAAGTGGACACCCCGGGGGCGTTGAAGAGCCGCCCGGCCAGCAGCAGGTCGCCCGGCAGCGGCTGCTGGGCGCTCACGGCGCCGTAGGAGGCGTCGATGGCGGGCCGACGCCCCGCCCTCAGGACCACGAAGGGCTGCGTGTGCGTCCGCGTGCTGGCGTTCCTCATGAAGTCCTGCCCCGCCTCCTTCAGGAACAGTGCGTCAGCGTTCCGCACCTCGTAGGCCACGGGCAAAAAGGCGCCGGGCGGCGGGCTCCTGCCGTCCGCCAGTTCCCGACTGCTTAGGTCTGGGGAGGGAAAACAGGAAGTGATCAGATCTGAGGAGGAAACAGGAAGTGATCAGGTCTGAGGAGGAAACAGGAAGTGATCAGGGGTGGGGAAAGAATACAGGAAGTGATCAGGGGTGGGGAAAGAATACAGGAAGTGATCAGGTATGAGGAGGAAACAGGAAGTGATCAGGTCTGGGGAGGAAACAGGAAGTGATCAGGTCTGGGGAGGAAACAGGAAGTGATCAGGTCTGAGGAGGGAAAACAGGAAGTGATCAGGGGTGGGGAAAGAATACAGGAAGTGATCAGGTGTGGGGAAAGAATACAGGAAGTGATCAGGTCTGAGGAAGAAACAGGAAGTGATCAGGTCTGGGGAGGAAACAGGAAGTGATCAGGTCTGGGGAGGAAACAGGAAGTGATCAGGTCTGAGGAGGGAAAACAGGAAGTGATCAGGGGTGGGGATAGAATACAGGAAGTGATCAGGGGTGGGGAAAGAATACAGGAAGTGATCAGGTCTGAGGAGGAAACAGGAAGTGATCAGGTCTGGGGAGGGAAAACGGGAAGTGATCAGGGGTGGGGAAAGAATACAGGAAGTGATCAGGGGTGGGGAAAGAATACAGGAAGTGATCAGGTCTGAGGAGGAAACAGGAAGTGATCAGGTCTGGGGAGGAAACAAAGTGATCAGGTCTGGGGAGGAAACAGGAAGTGATCAGGTCTGAGGAGGGAAAACAGGAAGTGATCAGGGGTGGGGAAAGAATACAGGAAGTGATCAGGTCTGGGGAGGAAACAGGAAGTGATCAGGTCTGAGGAGGGAAAACAGGAAGTGATCAGGGGTGGGGAAAGAATACAGGAAGTGATCAGGTCTGAGGAGGAAACAGGAAGTGATCAGGTCTGGGGAGGAAACAGAAAGTGATCAGGTCTGGGGAGGAAACAGGAAGTGATCAGGTCTGAGGAGGGAAAACAGGAAGTGATCAGGGGTGGGGAAAGAATACAGGAAGTGATCAGGTCTGGGGAGGAAACAGAAAGTGATCAGGTCTGGGGAGGAAACAGGAAGTGATCAGGGGTGGGGAAAGAATACAGGAAGTGATCAGGTCTGAGGAGGAAACAGGAAGTGATCAGGTCTGAGGAAGAAACAGGAAGTGATCAGGGGTGGGGAAAGAATACAGGAAGTGATCAGGTCTGGGGAGGAAACAGGAAGTGATCAGGTCTGACGAGGGAAAACAGGAAATGGGAATTACAAGAATTCCGTTAACAAGTCTGGGCTACGGTTTGGGCCCCCGGAGCCCAACCCGTAGCCCAGATCCTCGCTACGGCTAACCGCTAGCTAAGCTGCATTGAAGTGTGTTTATTTTGATTATTTAGGGGCGTTTCCGCTCCTAACTCAGCGGCTAAACGTCCGTGGCTCCGCTAACGGCGCCAACAGCGGCGGTTTGTGTAGCGAGATGCTTCTTCGTCTCCACAGGGTTATTAATATTTATTAATATTTAGCTGAACCGTCCTCAGACGACATGAGGACATAAAACGCTCCAGCCCCCCCAGCCTAAACAGAATTCATTCACTCCACAGTTTCTGCCCCCCACCTCCACTAACTGCTCCGGCCTGTAAATCACACCCAGGTAGACCCTATCTACAAAAACGACGAGTCGGCGCGGCGTGCCCCTCCCTCCTGGATGACCTGCTTTCTCTGTGGGCGGGGCAAAGGTAGAAATCTGCCATCAGAAAGTGGGATTAAAATGTTTTTCTCAGATTGTCAGCGGGCTATGAATAAACACCCGGAATAAATAAATCAGGACGAATAATTCCAACACCAGTGTTAAGCTGACTGGAAGGCAGGCGTGTTTACGCGCCGCCGCCGCCACACGCTGGCGGTTAAACACCGATCACACGTAGATAAAAGAACCGTTTTAGACGATTGGGGAGAAACAAGGGAATAAATATTCTCTGATCTGATTTAAAGATTAGCGATGACGAGGAGGACGTCATGTGACCTCGTTACATCCCCGATTGGACAGAATTATGATTATATCAGCTGACCAGCGCTGCTTATCCGCTGACTAATTGCCCTACTTGGTGCATTATGGGAAAAAAAAAACACTGGTTGTTTACTCTGTAGATTATGCATTATGCATAAGTACGGTATTACATAGGGAAAAACAGCTTTAGCTGCTTCTCAGATGCACTTAGAGCAGCCGACCCCCCCCAGAGGCCCCCCCTAACGCCCCCCCAGTCCCCTCCTAACGCCCCCCCAATGAAACCTGAACAATCAAACGGCTTCCGGGGTTCATCAAAACAAAACCTGATCCGGATTAAGGTCTGGATCTGGGTTTCGAGGGGAATGTGCGCGTTCACATGGACCGCCTCCACCGGGACCGACCACGCTAAAACCAGAACCTGGTGTCTGGATCAGCGTTACAATCCAGATCTGGATCCTGATTGACCCGTTTAGACTGACGAGGGTCAGAGGAGGTTATGTTTTCATTCATGTGAGTTGATCCTGAAAACTTTTCTGTGTGTTCTGATTAAACTTTACGCTGGGCTGTATTTTGGATCTTGGATCTTGGATCATGGATTATGGATTTTGAATGTTGGACCGAGACCGCGTTTGTTCACATTCCGGGGTGGATCTGGATCCTGATGTGGATTCTGGTTCCCTTTTTTGGATCTTTTTGCCGGTTTCATAACAGATAACAGAACAAAATAATAATACCCAGACATCAGGATCTGGACCTGGATTGTAATCTGGACCTTGATTGTAATCTGGACCTGGACCTGGATCGTAATCTGGACCCGGATCGTAATCTGGACCCGGATCGTAATCTGGATCTGGGCCTGGATCGTAATCTGGACCCGGATCGTAATATGGACCTGGATCGTAATCTGGACCCGGATCGTAATCTGGATCTGGGCCTGGATCGTAATCTGGACCCGGATCGTGATCTGGATCGTAATCTAGACCTGAATCGTAATCTGGACCTGGATCTGGATTTGGAGGAGATGAGTGTGTTTCAGTTCTGTTTGAGCTCTTTCTATTTGTGGTGATCCAGAACCCCCTCTGGAACCCCACCCTCTGTCAGGCGGGTGGGCGGGGCCCAGCAGGCGTCCATTGAATTATTGATCGATGGTGAGGTCCCTGATTGACGGCCTTCTTCTTCCTTTCATCCTCCTTCAAACGGCCTGACGAGGACCTGACGCCATGCGGCGACACCGTCGGTGACATCATCGTGGCGGTGGCGGCCCGGAGGAGCCGCGGAGTGGGCGGCGCCCAGGGAGGGGCCGGACGTCGGCTGGTCATGTGTGGAGACATCGTCCCAGCTGGGTCATGTGTTCCTCACACGCGTTACATCTCATGAAACTCAGCGAAGTGAAGTAAAAATCGTCTTCTTTCTACAAACCAGTCCCCATCTGCCGGTAGCGTGTCGCATGTTCACGTGTCCTCAGATGAGGTGTGTGCTAACGCGTTTAGCATGAATGCTAAACGAGAAGACAGGTGATAAAGGCGGAGGCCGGCGGCATTTAGCTCCTCTGGTTTTAAATCTCCGTCTTCTTCTTCTTCGGCGTTCAGACTCCACCAGCATCAGAATCAGCGGACCTTGAACAAACTTTCATTTTTGATGAACTGTTCCTTTAAGACTTCAAAATATTTTCCTCATCAAAACAATATTCTGCCTAATGAGCCACGTTTTGCCCTGCAGTTTGTCTTAAGGCTGCGTCTTAGCGTCTTCAGGAACTCCATCCCTCTTATTTTCAGTGTTTGTCTCTTGGCGTCATTTCCCCAGTCGTAATCAATCTTGGTATTTTTTCGATTAAAACGCACAAAGCAGACGAAACCTCTCTGAATTCTAATGCGCAGTAATGACTTTTACCATATGTGCAAAACAGCTTGCACAAGTGAGTGCGGTCCCGGTAGCGTCGCGCAAGACGACGACGGATATCGACGTTCCAATTAGTCACCGGGAGACGAAATGAGCCGTCAGCATCCCGAGGTTTGTCCTAAAGGGATGGGTCACGTGACCAAAACCGACTGACCCAGAAATCATCAACTCCCCGCAACCGACAGGGGGTCACAGGAAGTTTGTTAACGGAGCGTCAAACCGAAGAAGAAGAAGACCTGACTCAAATCGCAGGAGCATAGATCCCATTTCAGGACAATTAGTTGTTTAAGTCTCTAAGCTAAAAGCATTAGCATGTACCCTGTCTGTCTGTCATTAGCATGCACCCCCCCCACGCCCCACCCCACTTAAGAGGAACACAAGTGATACTGATGATCACGCATGATTTATGGCAAAGGAAGACGTGACGCTGGATGCTGCACAGCTGTCGAGTTGAGGCGAGTGCTAACGCGTTAGCAACAAGGCTACCATGAAAATATCATCCTTAAAAAATAAAGAAAAGAATAAATTACAGCTTTTAAAACTCATCTGGGATCCTGGATTAGATGGCTTAGAACAAGTCCAGAAATATAATCTGGACTAAAACTTCACTTGAGTCTCCGGAAAGACGACGACCAGAATCTCATTTTTTGATAAAAATGGTTTTGCCAAAATCCATAATTCTAATCACGTCGTGTTTTTCTGCAGATAACGTTTGTGACTCTGAGGCCCACAGACGAAGGAGAAGGAGAAGAAGGAGGAGAGGAAGCCGAGCTCCTTGGAGGTGAGCTCCATTACAGATTAGTTTAGAAAAATGAGATGTGAGCAGGAGGGTGGCTCTAGATGTCTAGATTAACACGTCTGGACCGCTTTGTGGTGACACTCGAGAACCTGATGATGTCACAACCATGGAGGTTAAACTTGAATCCGCCTGATCGAACCGACGCCGCGTGGAAACGGCGGCGCTGAGCTCAGGCCCGTTTGATTCCAGGATCAATGTCTTGTGATCAGCTGGATGTGGTGAACACACGGTGATGCTGCTGCACTGATTATCGAGCCTGTAATGCTCTGATGGCCGGGATGCAGAAGATAAGGAGCGGCTTAAGCCGGAGCAGCGGTTGGCGGGGGCGGGGTGGGGGGGTGGGGGGTTGCTCCGTCCATGAGACTCTTAAAGCTGCCTTGAAAAAAAAAAAAAAATCTGTTTTATCACAATTTCTCATTTTCATATCATCTTTTTATCCACGCAAATCATCCGTCCCACGTTACCCACAGACCGCCATCAGGCCCTTCAGGCTCACAGCGGAGCCTTTGTCTCACTTCAAACTTCAGAACATCCATAATATCCCACACAGAAGCGACGCATTAAAGGCACGGCTGGAGTCACAATAAACCCATCACAAATTTCATCCTGAATGTTTTATGTCCCGCTTGCTGACGTCACAGCGCATTTGCATAAGTGAGATCCACGCGCTCACGTGGGGCCCGCTGTGTCACGGAGGAGCAAGTTTGTGGCACAAATGAGGTTGTTTATACATTATTTAGACTTGTGTGTGTGTGTGTGGGGGGGGGGGGTCGCTTTTACTGAGGAGCGACCCCCCCCCTCCCCTACATAAACACTGATGTCTAATAGGTCGCTGCTGTCAGAGACCGTCGTTAGATTCGACCGTTACTCGTTCCGGATTCCGCTCCGGTCCCTGGAGGTTTCAGGTTAATACGCTGCCCCCCCCTCCATCCCCACCCCCACCCCCACCCCCCTCCAGGAACACTTCAGATAAAACACATATCTCACGACTTACCTTGTGTGACAACCGCCGTAGCAGTGGCGAATAACATCCGTAAAATCCACCGGCTCCGGTAATAAAGACGCATCTTGGCACCGGCGCGCGTTCCGCTCGTCCCGGTAAGTTCCCGGCGCGTTTTTCAGCAGAGCGGCGAACGGATGGTTTCACCCGTGGCTCCGGGTGGCAACATAATCACACCTGTGGGAGCGTGAATTGCAGTAATCCGTTGCGCAAGCAGCACCGAGGTCCGTTCATCGGTGGGGTTGCGCGTAAAAGTTGTGCGTAACGATCCTGGAGACGCGCGTCCGGCCTGGAGACGAGAGCGGATCGTTCGGATCCAACCGGGCTCCGCGCGTCTGCCGCCGCCACCGGGACGCCAGCGGCCGTTACCGGATCACCGACGGTCTGGTGCGCAATCCTCGGGCTGTGAACTCATCGTCTGTCACCGCTCATCCGCTCAGGAAGTCACGTCCAGCGCGCAGCGGCTCGGATTAACCCTTCGTCGGTTTACCGGGCCTGGCAGGAGGGATCAGACGTCACGGGTTCCGACTGACCGGGTTCTGATCCGGTAAACCGGGTCGACGGCGGGGCTTCCGTTCTCTCACCCGGGGATTTCTTTACTCAGTTGCACTTATCTGATAACTTTAGGTATGATTTACCTTAAGGGGCGGGGCCACATAAAGAGGGGACCGTCCCCTTGTCCTCGTTTGTGATTGGCTGTCTTCCCTCTGGGAGGCGGGGTCTCGGTTTGAGCCGGTTGTTTGTGTTTTGTTTGGAGTTTTCTTTTGTGGCACAATTTGTAAAGATTTAAAGAAAAAAAAAAAAAGAATAAAAACTTGGGATCGCTTCTCTTAGGCCCCGCCCTGCTGTGCTGTGATTGGCCAGAAGTTGTTGTCACGTTCAAAAACACAGAACCAAATTTTGTTTCTGATGAAATTAACGGACTTTTAAATTCAAGGTAAATAAATACATAATTTACTTTTATTGCTTACTTTTGATATTTAATCACATTTATATCAGATTCTGTCAAACATTTATTTTTTCGCTGAAGTTTTATTCACAAATTCTCTTTATTTTTTTTATTTTGGCCTCACCGGTTCTTTGTGAGGTTTTACCTTCAATCACAATAAATCAGGGACGTGAAGGCATCACGGCTGCTTCACTGGCATCACGTAGAGATGAGCGCTGGTGCCTCATCTGGAACTCCAGGGGTCACCTGAGCGTGTGGGGGTGGGGTCAGTGCCGGGTTGGGGGCAAGGTTAGTGCCCACAGATGGTGAGCAGCGTGTCATTAGCGTTCAGGAGGGGGGGGCTCTCACTTGCAGCTCAGTTGCATCAGAATTTTTTTGGATTTCACCTCATTTTGTCAACAGAACCTGATGGTAGATGTAACGTCAGTGCGCGGCGTGTTTGAAATGCTAACGCTGCTTTAGCAAGTTGGGGAACCACTTGACAACATGTAAGTCAAAGGCGCTCTCAAAAGCAGCTAATAGCGGTTAGCAGTTAGCAGCTAACACAAAAAAGGAGACAATCAACAGAAAAGACTTTTATTCAAATAGACTTTTAAATAGTCTAAAGTGTAGATAAACATTCCCAGTTTATTGATGAATGTATTTTAATAATATTTGGTTAATATGAATCTATTTTGATTATATCTTTTAATATAATACAGAAAAAAATCAATTTATGACTACAATTTGTTGATGATTACCAAACAGCACAGACACTTTATTTATGAATGAATGATAAAATAAAAGCCTTTTTTAATATTATAAATAAGTTAAGATAAGATGCACTTTATTAGTCCCAAATTGTGAAATTAAAAACAAATTAAACAAATACAGGAATTATTATTATTATTCATGAGTCGAGTAAAATGACGTAAACAGGATTTTTCTTTTTGAAAACCGACATATAATCCAGAGCGTTGTAAGTCCAAACCACACAAAGCGATGCACACCTGTACGTTTGTAGTTTCATTTGAACTTTTATCCTTTCTTCAATTTTTTATCCAGGGAAACGTTTTTCCTGGGAATCTGCAGAAACGTTTTGCGGCGAGGAACTTTTTTCTTTTTTTCCCCCTTTTGAGCGGACTGCTCCTTTAATTAGAACAGGAAGTGTGAGTTGAAGCGACAGCTGAACGTCTGGATCGTCTCCAGACGCGTACCGGAGGCGTGCCGCCAAAAGGAAACGACCTCTTTACTCACCTGAGGAGACGCACGTGTGATTTAGCGTGACGCTAACGCGTGACCTTGGCCTGCAGAGAAAACAGGCGGCGGCGAACCCGTCCAGAACGCGTTCTGAACATTTAAACGACGCGGCGGCGACTCGGGATATGAGACCGGGGATGTTTGACGTAGATTGATGTTTGCGGCGGCGATGAGGAGGAGGCAGCGTGGCCATAAACGGATGATGGATGCGAGCGCCACGAGGAAGGGAATGTGTTTGGGATGTACATCATCCTTCTGTCTGACGGCCAGCGTCGGATGCTGTCGGATGCTGCCGCGCTGCGTTTAGCCTCACACGACGCGTCGATGTTCCCGCCCGCCTTTTTCATGGCGCTCTCAGGAAGTGAACGCGCTCATTTGCATAGATTTCACATTGTTGCAGAAGTTTGAATGTAGCTGCGATTTTTATGTGTGTGTGTGTGTGTGTGTGTGTGTGTGTGTGTGTGTGTGTGTGTGTGTGTGTGTGTGTGTGTGTGTGTGTGTGTGGGGTCCCACATTCATGTAGGTGTTATAATCCGCTTCAGGAGTTTTACGGTGGTCGTGCCGCTGATTGATCGCTCCTGTTTGATGATAACGTTAATTGTCGGAGGTATTAATCCGTCACCAGAACCCGCTCCACCCGGGAAGTTTCCCTGTGGAACGCCCCCCCCCCCAACAAACTTTCTAATGGAGCTCACCTCCAGAGGAGCCTGGCGCCCCCTGCTGGTAGGAGGACAGCGGATAGTCGAGGCTAACGTCGATAAAGACGCTAAATTCAGTAGCTTGTTAGCTTCACAGAAAAACAGTTAGCTTATAAGGATTAATTTAGCATCTGTAGGAGCTAACGGTGACGCTGTCGTCTGATTGGTTCTTTTATGATCACCTTCAGAGGAAATACAATTCTCCTGGCTGTGTTTGACTCGCAGAACCTTCATCTCACCAGGGTCACCAGAGCGCCATTCAGACCCGCCGGAGTGTTTACCGGAGAGGCTGAATTAAAAATCAGATGAAATCCGCTTGAAAAGAGAAAATAAATGAATAAATGAAACGAGTCAGTGAATAGAGAGGGAAACGGTTCGGATGCTGCAGTAAACACAACGTTTAAAGACCGGATTAAATGAGCTGAAGGTTTGTTCCTCACAGGTTCTGGGATTAAACCCGTCCTAAACCCGACGCGACCAGAAGCGTCTGAGTCACACATGACGGAACAAACACCAATATAAACGTCGTCTTTAAAACCTTGTCGGCACGCGCCGCCCACCGCCGCCATGCCGTCTCCAGGACGACTTCTTCCGCCGGCGATCCTTCAGAGCGTTCAGTCAAACTCCAGAGGTCCAAAGACGAGACCAGGAGGAACGCCAGCGGGGGCGGGTGCAGGCTACTTCCTGGGTCCCAGACGTGAAAAGTGCCTTCAGGTAGAAGACATCTCGTCTCGTTCTCGCGCTCAGGCTGTTAGCGTAGCACAATGAAGATGCAGGCCCGTGGAATCATGGGAGAAAACCTCAGGAAACGTTTACAGATGAGGTGAATTACGGATTAGATTGGGTCGGGTTCCATTCCAACGTTTTTTTTTTAGGACAAGCTCGACCCGACGGGTTCAGTCCCGATGGTTCCGACACGCCATCATTTTCCTAATCCGGCCCAATCTGGACCAGCGATGGCGTCCACGTTGGGGTAGAGAGCATCTGAGGGGGAATCGGACCTAATCTCCACTGTGGCGCCGGGCACCTCGTTCCCCCGCCGCCCTACACGTGTAATCCGCCGGCGCTGCCAACATCCCGCTAATCCCCCGGTGTAATCCCACCGGCACCGGGAGGAGTCGGGCCGGCGCTCTCCCGCCTCCCTGGTTAGCGCAGTTAGCGTTAGCAGCATCCCCTTTACATGGAAATTGGAAATTGAGTCTCACGCTTGATGGAGACCGAACTGATGTTGACACGTGTGAACGCTGATCATCCTGAACACGACTTATAAGGAGGCGTGATGTCATCGCCGCAGCTGTGCGAAGCAGATGGCGTCAGCTGGGCAGGAAGCAGATGTTAGCGCGCCGCTTCTCGTTCTCACATCCCCGCTCTGCTAACGAGGACGCTCCGACGTCTCCGAGAGACGAATGGTTTCCTCCTGGAGGCGCCGACTCCACCATTATCCCACAAATAGTGACATAAAACAACAAACGGGGGCCGCCGTTAAAGCCGGAAGGTGATTGGTTGTTTACAGAATCACATCCTTCAGTGACGGTGTCATTAGATCCCAGGTTCATTGTTTCTGCAGGTCGTGGAGGAAACGAATCCGTCCGTTTAAGAAACGGCAGCTAGAGGGCGCTGTAGGAGTCTGACATCTCACCTCCATGAAGCTCCCATCATACCCGGCGGTTCTGGGGGCGGAGCATCTCTCTAGGCGTGTTTTACCTTTATCAAACCTCGAAGGAGGCGACGGTAACAACGCTAGAAATACATGCTAGCATGTAACTGTGTGACGTCAGCCCTCCTCCCCTCTCCTGCAAGCACCGCCTCCTGTCCTCTAGGCTCCGCCCCCTGACGCCAGTGAAGTGGACAAACGACGGAGCGGGGTTGTTTTTTACAGCCGCCGGTGGGCGATCGCTCTTGAGCTCCGGCGCCGGAGGTCGGATGAGGAGACTCTTATTTCAGGCGCCGTCAAGCCGAGAGGCGTCGACCCAAATGTGTGTTTGAAGGAGGCGGGGCCACGGCGAGGAAGAGGAGGAGGAGGAGGGCGAACCAGGAATAGATGATGAAGCGATGTCCGTAATCAAACGCGTGAACCGAAGGGCGCTGATGGCGGTAATTTAAGAGCAAGGACGGTTAAGAGCGACGCCGGGGGTGTGCCCCCCCCCCCCTCAGAGCGCTCCATAAACGCTGCCCAGAGGAGCGGCGCGTCTGATGAGGGTGGAGAAGAGGTCAGCGCGAGTGCGTTTCGACACCCCATCGCTTGAACATTAAGGTCGCCAGGTGGACCTCGGTGGAATCAGATTGTCAAGGATGAGTGGTGTCGGGGTGGGGGGGGGGCGTTCAATAAAACATGAGAGCAATCTTCTCCCCGGGAGGAAAAGTGCGGCTTAGGTTCCGACAGATTTCCCCTGCGAGGCCGAAGCGCGGCGGCCGCTCCCTCGCCATCGGTCGGACGGCGTTTCCAGGAATGGAACCCCACCGCTGACGAGGGTTATCTCCACACAAGAAAAGGAACGCGGCCGAAACGATATGGGGTCGGCCCCCGGCTCCACTCCCCGCCTCATTAGCCCCCGGGGTTGGATCGCTTATCTCACACGTTGAGACTGGAGTCGGCTGACCTTTTGTGAGTGGAAAGGTCGCGTGTTTTTTTTTTTTTTTGTGAGAATATCACAAAATTCTTTCGACCCCCCCCCCCCCACACACACACACACACACGTCTCCGGGTGTGACGGCTGCGTCCCGAGTTTGTTCCGTCGATGGAAACCCGTCGGACGCAGGGCGTGAAATGAGGAGCCAGACGATAAGCTCCTCGCTGGGGGGGACGCCGTCGGGATGAATCTCCTCCAACGGGATTCTGGGAGTCGGTTGAGTGCAGCGAACGCCACGTGACGCGTTCGTAAACGCAGACACATTATGGGCGGAGCTATGGTGGGAATTACTTCCAGGAATTACCTGGGCCCGAAGATTAACGCGAATGTCCTCATCCCACATCCAGAGGGCGCTTTAGGGGAAGGCCAACGAGTCGATGTCAGAGCTGAACTTTAATTTATGTACATTTCTTCACAACAGCGTGAAACGGCGGCTGAGCAGCCAGTCGGCCGTGATATTAGATTTTCTTCCTCGCAGTGGAGGATGAAGATGAGGAGGAGGAGGAGGAGGAGGAGGAGGAGGAGGAGGAGGAGGCGGGGAGTTTGAAGGCGGCGTGGGAGGCGTGTCCATCAGCATCTGAGTGGACAGACACGACATGTATGTAATCACGTCACGTCAAACAGCTGATCAGCTGAAACGTCTAAATATCCCCTCCGGAGCGGCGAGGCGCGGCGGTGCTGCCACCTAGTGGTGAGAGGCGGAAGTGGGTTTTTATGCTGCTGAGGAAGAGGAGGAGGATGACAGTTGTTTGTCAGAGGTGTTATTATTTGTTATTATTTATTGATAGATGATCGGATGCGTCGTCCTGCAGGGCAGGAATCCGACCGTGTCCCATTAATAATTGATAATCAATTATTTTTTACAGTTTGGACGTGACCTTTTAAAACTCAAATCACACCAACGTTTCCCAGTAAAACATCATTTTACTGTCGTATTTCATTTAAATCACCGGTTTGATCTTTTAAAGGAGGTCCGAGTCGTTTTAATGGTCCAAACTAATTTTCTCTAATTTGCTGTCGTTGAACTGAAAGTAATCAAACACAGAATTGATCGATGATTATGTTTGGTTTGATTTCAGTTCATTATAAACACCGAAAATGTTCGCTTAAGGTGGAAGAAGACGGACCCAACTGGAACGTATCAGACGGTCAGAAGCAGACAGTCAGAAGCAGACAGTCAGAAGCAGACAGTCAGAACCATGCGCCCAAACCGACCACTTCCTGTTTACAGTCAGGTGACGTTTCCGGCTGTAGCCTTTAAGCTAAAGGTGTTAGCACACACCTGTCTGATGTCACCCAACCACCAGGTGTGTCTGTTGGGCTCGTCTCACCTGTGTGTGCTAATGCTGCTAGCATCAAGGCTACGCTACACAACATCTTCACAAAAGGAGGCGGGGCCTCTGAGCTAAAGGAGGCGTGTCCTCCTGCAGACACGTGGGTTTAACGTCGACCAAAGGACGCTCGCGAAGGGAGATGAAGCGACAATAAGACGCTGAGAAGTGTTTCCATCAGGGTGGGGGGCGTGGAGCGGGGTGCGGTGGGGGGGGGGGTTCCTTCCCACCATTCAGGTGATTTATCTCCAGGTCGTAGACATGGCCAGAGAATCAGCAGGTCAATTTGGCTCTGGTGCAGGAGGACTTGTCAGATTGATGGAGGGGGGACCGGCCAAACCCCCCACCTTCATCAAGACTCCTGCTATGGCCAATTAATCTGGAGCACACGGGGGTGTTAAGACGCCATCTTTGACCTGAGACTGCCCCCTGGAGGAGAAGACACCCTAACCTTGTCCTTCTGGACCTGCTGTTGGTGCACAGACTCACCACCAGGTGGCAGTATAGGACCACCGTTCTCTGGACTACAGCCGCTTAAAATCCCTATTTTTATTTGTTTGTACACCCTAAATCTTTAGGCCCAACCCAAAGCTTTGCGTCAGTTCAGTCTCAACACATTTTCCTCATCATGTCTTCATTTAATCTGATTAAATCAGATTATTTAACGACGTGAAGGCAAAGAAACTCCAGAGGAGGTAAAAGCCTTTAGGTAATAATCCTGACAGGAAGCTGAACAAATATTCAACTTGTTGCTACAACACGAGAAAATGAACTTAAACAAATTGTGCTGCAAATTCTGATGCTTTATTACAGAAAATGTTATTGTGACGTTCATTTAATGCGATGCTTTTATTTTGCTGTTGGAGCTGCAGCTAATGGGTATCACTTTTCTTTTCTGTCCTCCACTGCTGCTAAAGTAGTGGCAGGTAAACATTAGCTGATGCTAAGCTAATGTTGCTAACCATACACAGGTGCCTGATGGGGTTTGAGGTCAGAATCCTCCATGACGCTGCAGACATTCAGCGGTTCTTCCCCTTTCCTCCAGGTGAGATGTTTTTACAGCTGAAGCTGATGACCAGCGTCTGCTGACTCGTCCCATTCGCCAACCAGGGCAACTAATAAATGTAACTAACGTAACTCAATGTAATGTAACTAAATGTAACTACTCCTTAATGTAACTAATAAATGTAACTAAATGTAACTCAATGTAATGTAACTAAATGTAACTACTCCTTAATGTAACTAATAAATGTAACTAAATGTAACTCAATGTAATGTAACTAAATGTAACTACTCCTTAATGTAACTAATAAATGTAACTAAATGTAACTCAATGTAATGTAACTAAATGTAACTACTCCTTAATGTAACTAATAAATGTAACTAAATGTAACTCAATTTAATGTAACTAAATGTAACTACTCCTTAATGTAACTAATAAATGTAACTAACGTAACTCAATGTAATGTAACTAAATGTAACTACTCCTTAATGTAACTAATAAATGTAACTAAATGTAACTCAATGTAATGTAACTAAATGTAACTACTCCTTAATGTAACTAATAAATGTAACTAAATGTAACTCAATGTAATGTAACTCAATGTAACTACTCCTTAATGTAACTAATAAATGTAACTAATGTAACTCAATTTAATGTAACTAAATGTAACTACTCCTTAATGTAACTAATAAATGTAACTAAATGTAACTCAATGTAATGTAACTAAATGTAACTACTCCTTAATGTAACTAATAAATGTAACTAAATGTAACTCAATGTAATGTAACTCAATGTAACTACTCCTTAATGTAACTAATAAATGTAACTAATGTAACTCAATTTAATGTAACTAAATGTAACTACTCCTTAATGTAACTAATAAATGTAACTAAATGTAACTCAATGTAATGTAACTAAATGTAACTACTCCTTAATGTAACTAATAAATGTAACTAAATGTAACTCAATGTAATGTAACTCAATGTAACTACTCCTTAATGTAACTAATAAATGTAACTAAATGTAACTACTCCTTAATGTAACTAATAAATGTAACTAAATGTAACTCAATGTAATGTAACTAAATGTAACTACTCCTTAATGTAACTAATAAATGTAACTAAATGTAACTCAATGTAATGTAACTAAATGTAACTACTCCTTAATGTAACTAATAAATGTAACTAATGTAACTCAATTTAATGTAACTAAATGTAACTACTCCTTAATGTAACTAATAAATGTAACTAAATGTAACTCAATGTAATGTAACTCAATGTAACTACTCCTTAATGTAACTAATAAATGTAACTAAATGTAACTCAATGTAATGTAACTAAATGTAACTACTCCTTAATGTAACTAATAAATGTAACTAAATGTAACTCAATGTAAATGTAACTAAATGTAACTACTCCTTAATGTAACTAATAAATGTAACTAATGTAACTCAATTTAATGTAACTAAATGTAACTACTCCTTAATGTAACTAATAAATGTAACTAAATGTAACTCAATGTAATGTAACTAAATGTAACTACTCCTTAATGTAACTAATAAATGTAACTAAATGTAACTCAATGTAATGTAACTAAATGTAACTACTCCTTAATGTAACTAATAAATGTAACTAAATGTAACTCAATGTAATGTAACTAAATGTAACTACTCCTTAATGTTAAATCAGTGAATTTCTGACTTATTCTAGTTCCAAACATTACAGTTAGACAGAAAAAACATGTTTGTTTGTTTCTCTGTTCTAACATAAATCCTTTTCATTTGTCAGGTTATTAAACCCACAGAACTCCATCAATCAAGGATCAAACTATCAATCAATAAAGAAAAATAACATCAGACACAAGTTAGGACGTTAACTTTGTTCACTACGTTTTTGTCAAAATGTGCTGAAATACTGCATTGTGGGAAATATTGTTTCGGTCAAAGCACACTTAACCTATTCAGTTTTAGACATTCTGACCTTTTATGCTCTTATGGGCCACATAAAATGATGTGGAGGGCCACATTTGGCCCCCGGGCCTTGAGTTTGACTGATGTGATCCAACCTATGGCCTCTCCTCAGCTGCACTCCCTCATCTGTCCAGCAGGTGGGGGCAGAGAGCCGTCCTAGCAGGAAGCTGAGCGATTCCAGACACCCCCCACCCCTTCACCTCCATCTGACCCCCCCCCTCACTGCTGCACACACCTTGTCAGCAGGTCGGCCCTTATCTCCGCCCGCCTGAACTGCGCCGTTGAGACACACTTGACCTTGTCATTATCTGGGATCTGCTTTTGTTTCCACTCTGTCTCCCTTTAGTGTTTCCTGACTTTCTCCTTCCACACTATTTGAACAGAGATAAGAGCAGAGTCTGTGTACACACACACACACACACACACACACACACACACACACACACACACACACACACACACACACACACACACACACACACACACACACACACACTCCTTTATCCTTCGCTCTGCTTTGTTTATGAAAGAAGCCTTTTGTTTGCGAGCGGCGGAGGTTCTGACCGTGACCTTTGAGGCGGACTGACATGTTCAGGTCAACACTAGGTCTTCTTCATCCTCTCATTTGATATCAAGAGGAAGGACACAGGATTGCACTTTTATTCGGAGTACAAAGCATATTTAATGCTGCATTCGGATTCCATTTCCTGTGAAGCGTTAGAATAAAGAAGTGGGACGTGGAGAAAGGCAGGAAGAGGAGGAAGGCAGGTCCAAACCTTTGTGTTCAGGATGACGGCGTCTCGCAGGTGCGTTTGGTTTGTTCAGCTTTATTTACCCGTGGTTGTAAAGGAATAAAGGAGGAGAGGGCACTAAACGCCTGGGGGGGGGACGAGGACCGCTTTGTGTTCCTGAAGCCGACGCCTTACGTAAAGATCCGATGCGTTCCGGAGTCGTTCCTGCAGCCTTCAGCTAACAACGGGGGAAGCGACGGCGTCTGTCCCTTTAAACAAGAGGTTAGCTGTTAGCTTAGCAGGTCACGGCTAGCCTAGTGTGTGTGAAAGTCCCAGTCTGACATGCCTGCACAAAGATATAAGAATGCTATCAGCTAACGAGGGTTAGCTCACCTGTAGCTAACCTGGCAGTAGCTGAGCGTTCAAGTCTGGTGAATTCTGATGCTTTACAGCACATGTGTCAAACTCAAGACCCGGGGGCCAAATGTGGCCCTCCACATTATTTCATGTGGCCCGCGAGAGCATCAAAGGTCAGAGTGTCTAAAAATAAGTAGGTCAAAAGTGTGTTTTGACCAAAAACTACATTTCTTCATTCTCTTGGATCGTTTGATCCTTGATTGATGGAGTTATGTGGGTTTAATAACCTGAAAAACATTTACATTTATTTTACATTACATTTAGTTACATTTAGTTACATTTATGTTACATTACATTGAGTTACATTTAGTTACATTTTTTTTACATTACATTTAGTTACATTTAGTTACATTTATTTTACATTACATTTAGTTACATTTAGTTACATTTATTTTACATTACATTTAGTTACATTTATTTTACATTACATTTAGTTACATTTAGTTACATTTATTTTACATTACATTTAGTTACATTTTTTTTACATTACATTTAGTTACATTTAGTTACATTTATTTTACATTACATTTAGTTACATTTAGTTACATTTATTTTACATTACATTTAGTTACATTTATTTTACATTACATTTAGTTACATTTAGTTACATTTATTTTACATTACATTTAGTTACATTTAGTTACATTTATTTTACATTACATTTAGTTACATTTAGTTACATTTATTTTACATTACATTTAGTTACATTTAGTTACATTTATTTTACATTACATTTAGTTACATTTAGTTACATTTATTAGTTACATCTGGCCCTTCCAGGACATCCGTGATGCTGACGTGGCCTTCAGTGGAAATGACTTTGACCCCCCTGGTTTACATGAAGTTTCGGTCCCATTCTATTTATTCCCTTCCCGTTACACCGAACCAAAACAGGGGGGGGGGGGACCAAAGGTTCTGTCTGGAACCAGGAACCAGTCATGTTTCACAGTCGCTTTTGGAATTACAATACGCATATGCTCCCCGTAAAGCAGGCCTGGACGTATCCGTCCATCAAACGGCGCGCTGACAGCGAGGAGAGATGCTCGCCTTTGATGCTAATGCTAAGAGCATAATTTATGTAAGACGTTTGAATGGCTTTTGGAGAAAGAATAGATTAAAGGAAGTTTCGGGGGCTGGAGGAGTCAAAAAAGTGCCTGCAAAGCAGTGTTTTTTAAAACTCCAGGGGACGAAGGGGGGGTTGATGGGCGGGGCAGGTCCAAACGCCGATTAGCTGGAGCCGTTTGTTGCGCTAACCAAACAGTGGTGCCAATCACGACCGTCCCTTGAGTTTTCCTCTTTTCTGTAAATATGAAAGACCTCGTCCCGACAGCGACTTCAAACGTGGCTCCATACCAGGCCGAGCCCCCCCCCCCACATCAAACCCCGGCTGACAAAAGCAGCTC
>CM023608.1:27237521-27437521 GCA_013358685.1 Antennarius maculatus | reverse complement strand
GAACCAGAATCTGAACTAGTATCAGAACCAGAATCAGAACCAGAATCAGAACCAGAATCAGAATCAGAACCTGAATCTGACCCTGAATTAGAACCAGAATCTGAACCAGTATCAGAACCAGAATCTGAATCACAATCAGAACCTGAATCAGAACCTGAATCTGAATTAGAACCAGAATCTGAACTAGTATCAGAACCAGAATCAGAACCAGAATCAGAACCAGAATCAGAACCTGAATCTGACCCTGAATTAGAACTAGAATCTGAACCAGTATCAGAACCAGAATCTGAATCACAATCAGAACCTGAATCAGAACCTGAATCTGAATTAGAACCAGAATCTGAACTAGTATCAGAACCAGAATCAGAACCAGTATCAGAACCAGAATCCTCTTTACTGGCCCCCATGACGGCCGATGAACCCGCTAACCATGAGGTGCTAACGGAACGTCCCCACCCTGACAGGCTGGTCACGCCTTCAGAACGGTGGAGGGTCAGCGCGCTCCATAGCTGGAGGACGGGGGGGGCAAAGGTGTCTGTCGTGACCAGGGGGAGGAGCTGGAGGTCGGAAGTGGGCGGAGCAACAGCACGGTCGTGTCAACTGGGGTCGGTGTCGTCTTTCCCTCCTGCTAGCCGGTTTGCAGCACGCCGGCTAACGGTCGCGCATCAACAGCAGCAAACGTCCAGGATTATTGGTTGGAATATTTGCCCCCTCCCACCCCCACCCCCCACCATGACAAACAGACAGGTTAAAACACAACCTGCTAGCATCAATGCTAACAGCTGTCAGGTAGAGACGTGTGCTGCTAATAAAAATATCCTGTTTCAGTGGCTGGATATCAAATCAGATAAATCATCCATTAAACTCACAGGTGTGTGTGTGTGTGTGTGGGGGGGGGGGGGCAACCAGTACTTTTCCAGTATTATTTTTCCCTTGAGGCAAAAAAAACCTCACATCCAGGAATTTAGAGCCTGGATACGGACGAGGGGGGGGCGACTTTAAACAAAAACGACGACGGGTCACGGGGGTTGCTGAGGGCTAATAATACGATATTATACGTTTAATTCCGATTTACTGTGCAGTAATGCTTCATGTGCTTTTAACGGTTCACTAGTGATTTAATGATTCTGTATTTGTAACATAAAGTGGAGGAAAACTACACTTTTTATTTAGTTTTTCCATGTATTCGACGTATAATTGAGAACGACGTAAACCAACGTAATATATTGTAATAATATAATATAATATATAATAATAATAAACAATAATTATAACGTTGTGAACTTCACGTTGAATCTGTCCAGCTGATCCGTGAGCACAGTGCTAGTTAGCACCGTGCGGATTGTTTTTAGGGTTTTAAGCAAATTGTGACGACACAAAGTTTCATTTGCCCCAAAGCAACAAGATGAACGTTTATTACCGAACGACACCTGAGGCTAATCAACAGAACCAACATCAAGTTCCCACATGTTTCATTTCATATTCGTTGCTTCAGCCGAGTGTGTTGCTGCAGCCGCACGCCGCGGGCCGTGAACACGTCTCAGACGACACACACATTCTTGTCGACGCTTTGTTTAAAATGACATCATAACGACTCAAAACGCAAACAGAGCGCCGCGCCGAGCTCCAGGCCACGAATGTCTCCGAGCTTAAGAGCTTAAACCCGGCCTAAGTTTGTCACGCCCATTGTGGCGACGCCCCCCCACCCCCACCCCCACCCCCACCCTCACCCCGGGGCGTCCAGGCTTCTCGTCACCGCCTGCACCCATAGAACTCTTTATCATAAAGCCTCCACATCAAGACCGGAGGCGGCGGCGGTCTGCAGGAAGCGCGGCGTGTTTGCGTGCGCGTGATGAACGCGTATTGTTTCATGCGTTGTTTAATCGTAGGAAAAACAGCCCTTCCCCAAAGATAACCGCCGCGTCGACTTTGGAGATAAACCCGAAGCGTATCAGACACCGTGTGTGAAACTCGCACATCAAACGGCTCAGAAAAGGACGTTTTTTGACAGACGGGCGGCGGTGGCGGCGTCTTTTGACAGCGTCGGGTGTCTCGCAGGTCCGCGGTGGCGTTCCATCGCTCCGGAGGCGCTGACGTGGAGTCGCTCGGCGGGTTAGTTTAATATCCATGTCTGGGACACCCCGTGAACACCAAACGTGTCGGAGTCAAACAGCCATCGCACTTGTTCAGAGGAGGCGGGGGGGGGGCGGTGGAGGGACGCCCAGAGGCGCATTCCAGAAGTGGGTTAGCAGCAGCGGCGGCGGCGGCGGCGCCGCGTCGGCAACGGCTGGAATTTAAAGGAAAACAACAAGATGGCGTCGACGCGTAAAGCTTTACGATTGGATTTCAGGTCACGGACGAAACCGATCCGACGGCGGCAAGTCGGTTCGCACAGAACTGAGTATAGAGAGAGCGTGTTAACGTTAGCACTGCGCTAGCACCGCGCTAACAGCAATGATGGAGCTCCAGCAGCTAAAGTAACCAATGGTGCTCTGCTAGCATCCGTCATGTTAACAATGCTAATGATGCTAACATCGTGTATCCCCTTCCTGGTTTGACTCGGCTGGTTGGTTGACCTCTGACCTCACCGGACGTCGGGTACCAATGCCGAAACACGAGTGATTGAACACATGAACGAAAGTCAAGGCCCGGGGGCCAAATGTGGCCCTCCACATCATTTTCTGTGGCCCTCAAGAGCATAAAAATAAATAGGTCAAAGCGTGCTTTGACTACAAAACCAAATAAAAATAAATAAATAAAAATAATAAATAATTTGTAAATAATAATAATAAAAAAAAGATCAAATTAAAAAAAATAGAATTTAAATTTTTTTTTAAAAATATCCTAACCCAACCGAAGGGTAGTTCTTCCTACCGAAACAGACCGCAAGCCGGATCATGCGATGGCGGCGATGGCGGCGGTGGCGGCGGAGCGAGAGTGACATGTTATTTAGCGCTGTTTTGATATGTGAGCCTCAGGAATGCCTGCAGACACGCTGATCCCTCACAGATGAGGTAAGACCGCCCACAGCTACGAAACAATATCTGAAGCAGATTAAGACGCCTTCCTCCCCTCCATTCAGGCTCCTCTCGGCTCGCCCAGGTGTTGCGCCTCGCGACAGAAAAGGTGACGGTGGCGTTAAAGATGTGCGACGGCGCCGTTGCGTGTTCGTGACCGACAGACGCCACGTTGGGTTCCTCCGCGGCTCCAGATCCGGCGTTGGCGGCGTTACATCAGAAACAGTCTGATTGTTCAAGCTTGTCTTCGTACCTGCTCAGGTTTCACGGCGAGGCGCATCAATCCGGCGGCGGACTTCAAACGAATCCTCCACCTGCACCTTCACACCTCGCCGACAACCTGCAGCGCGAGTACGGCGACGGCAAATTACGCGTAATTACGGTGATTTGAGGCCGACGTAACAAAGACGTCTTGTTTACCGCGGTGTTATTGTCGGAGCGTCGACGTTCGAAGCGACGTCTAATTAACGCTGACGTCTTTTCAACCCGCAGACGACAAAAACGGGTTCTTAGGAAAGTAGATCCCGGTTCGTAAAAGCAGCGTTCCCGCGCTTGCTTTTCATCCGCGCCGTCTTTATTCCCGCCCGTGTCTTAACGCAAAACCGAGTCGACCGACAGCGGAAAGTTACCCGATCACTTAGATGTCTGGCGCTCTCTGAAACGCACTTATCCCTGATCATTTTGACAGTTTTTCTGTCTGTATCGATAGTCATTTCCTTCCTCCCCAGGTCTCTGGCGCCGAACGTGGAGCGCCGAGCGGTCCCACGGAGCGCCGGCAACGGAGGAAATCAATGGAGGAAATATCGCTGCAGGCTCACACATTTTTATCTCGCTTTGAACGAGTCAGCTTTAATTTAGCTTTGATCTCGATTCGCTGCTTTTGGGAGAGTTTGGCTGCACATTCAACCGAGAGGAAGAACGCTTCCACCAGAGCTTCCTGACAAAAGCCCCTTTCAGCCGCGGCGCGGCGCTTCATCGGCCGTCACGAGGAGGAAGGATATCGCGATGAAGACGGCGAATGCTACAGGACGCCGCCAAACCGGCCGCTCTTCATCCTGAAGGGGTGAAGCGTCTGACTTCTGGACTTTCTGTTCCTGATTGGGCTTTTAAGGCCGCATTTATCAGAGGATTTTATTTCTCTGGGGTCAGAGGTCACGAGACTGAGAGAATCTTGTGCTACATTCAAACAGCTAATCTACTCTGCATTTTTTTTTTTTTTTTTTGCTAATTCAAAGCTAATGTCCAAATACTTTGACGTCTGTTACGTTCACATCGATGCATCCACCAGGGGGCGCTGAAGGGTCAAAGGTTCAACAACAAAAAATATGGTGACGCTGGTGACAACACAAATACATCCAAACACGAGAAAGGAGAGATTTTCAAAGATTTTCTCACCCCCATTTCTTCACTGTTTTCTTTTTACGTTTTTTACATCGCCCCCACAAGATTTACGGTGGTATTGCACATCCAAAAAACAGGCGCCATGCGTAGAAAAAAGACTGCTGAGCGCCGGCCTCCTTAACACAACCCTTAATCGGACCCTTGAGGCTACATCTGCATTTTACCCCCCCCCCCCGAAAGACCCTCCTTTATTTATTCCAGTCAGGGAGGATTTACAGCCCTGCAGAGCAAGCGTTGGACAATGTTGGTCGGGGGGGCTGCGATGAAGAGATCGTCGGTGTCAGGGGCGGCGCGGCGCCGTTCCAACGGGTCGACGGGACGCACAGCTGGCGCCGTTCTCACACATCATCAGAGCTGACGGCGTTACGACGGCGTCGCCTGCGCTCTGCTGAAGACGTGGTCCTTCCCCCGGCCGCTCTGAGGAGGGGGCTTGTTTGGGAATTTGTTTCTCTTTTCTAAAGAAGAGACAAAAGGGGGACAGGATAAATGACCGGGCAGAGAAAAGACCAGCGCCGTGCTGGGCAGAAAGGGAAGGCTCTAATCTAATTTGGTCAGGGTTGAGGGTGTGTGTGTGTGTGTGTGCACGTCTCGTGCACGTGCACGGCTGCGGTGCACAGTGTGAGGGACTGTGGGAATGGGACAGGAGGGCCGGACTGCTGAATGGAGCCTCCGGAGCCAGAACCAGTGGGGAGTCTCCCCAGACGCGCTGATTCCAGGCCGGCCACTCAAAGACGGATTAGAGCAGAGAAGGCCTTCCTGATTAGCAATTCACACTCAAGTGCCCCCACGAGGATGCTGGGTAATCACATTGCCACCAGCGTCCTTCACCAATAAAACGTTCTGACTTCCTCTCTGGTTTCGCCTGAGAACCGGCGTTCGGCTCTGATGCGACGTTCAAGAAAGAGAAATCCGAGATGAAACTGTTCTGGCCGCTAAGCTCCTCCCCCTCCTCTTCCTCATCCTCATCCTCATCCTCCATCGCTTTACAGTTGAAGACCACCACACGAGAGCATGATGTAAGAACTCTGATATTTCTGAGCCGACTCGGTCCAGATGTGAGCGAACAAACGCCATCCGGGCGCCGTCAGCTGCGGGGGCGGCTGACGGCTTCTAATCGACTCTCTAAACACTTGAGAGGTTACGGCGAGGCGGTCGACGCCCGCTTATCAACCACAACACACAATGAACGAGGTCGGAGGGTTAACCTTCAGCTAATGGGCTCATAATAACGGCAGCGAGACAAAGTGGAGCAAAGCGGGAAGAGGAGTGAAATGAGTCCTCATTAATAAGACGCTTTATTGAACTGTTTCAGCCGTGTGAGCAAAAGGAGATCGCAGACTTTGATGTCGACGCCGCTCTTCAATAATTAATTGCTCGTCTGTGCGTTTTCCTCAAATCGTCTGACCCGGCGCGGATCTGCTGCTTCTATTAAAGCGCTTCAAACGGGACAGAAGAATACCACGTGTAATATCAACGCCTTTAAACCGCGAGAAGAAAAAAAAACAACGCGGAGCGGAAGACGTGTTGCTTCAGATTAGGGAAATCATCCACCGACAGAACGGAGAAGTTTTTAAAACGCGAGAGATCCGCGGATTTCTGAGATCCGTATGAACAATTCCGTCTGTCGGACAATCCAGATTTAGCCCCGCCTCTTTGTTGAGGCTGGCATAGGCTCCGCCCCTTCACAGGTGAGGGAACGGATGGGCGGATCCCGTCCATCTAATACCTGTGACTCCTCACCTTGAACGGGGGAGTGCTAACCGCTAACTGCTAACTGCTAACCGCTAACGCCTCGCTGCAGGTATGACTAAATCAAAGTAATCCTTCTTGAGAGTAATTAGTTACTTTTACTGATCTGAGACGGCGAAGCCTCACCTGTTTGGACCCGTCTAGTTTGTTTTTCATCTTTAAAGGACAGACGAGCGTTTGATCCGAGCAGCTAATAACCTATAATCAATCAATCACTGCCCCGTCCCCCATCAGGAAAACACCTGAAGTAAATATTTCATTCCTTCCTGAACTTTTCTGTTAAATGTTTTCTTTCTAATTTCCCTTCCAGCTTCCTGCTCTGATGTTTTTTTGGCTCCGACTTAAAGAAAATCAGTGATGGCGCTGATAAATAGGATCACCCAGCGCTAAACGGCGGCCGCGTCCGATCGGGATGGGGGGGGGGGACAATGCGGACAAATAGTCTCACCTCCAGCTGAGTGTGTTGTTTCTTCTCATTGTGCCGACTGAAAGGGAAGAGGAGGGCCTCGGTTAAGAAGATTATAGCCCTACCCCACCCGTACGTTTAATCAACATGCCCTTTCAGCGCCGCCAACAATGCCCGACACGTCTGAAACGTCCCCCCGTTTCTCCCCGTAGCATACCTCACATGTTGGGACGGCGTGCCGCGTCGCAACCAACCACAATTCAGAGCGACGCCGTTTCCCCGTCAGCATCACGTTCGGAAAAGTCCCTCATGGTGCTAGCGTTTGTGGCTAATTTCAAGCTACGCAAAAAAAGTAAAATGCTTAAGCTTCAGCTTCACTGATCAAGATTCCCTCAAGAGCCCAGAAGAGCTTTGCTTCCTCGCCCTCCGCTTCTTTCATCCGTGGTTAAATATGTAAATAAAATGTCTAAAGTCATTCTTCAAAGGGGAACAAAAGGAAAAAAGGGGGCTGAGGGAAAAGACAGCCATAAAATTCCTGCGATTCTCCATAACATTAGCCGGGGGGGGGGGGGCCCAGCTTCCAGCCGGAGCCGAGCAGCAGGGGAGCCAGCTCGGCTCCATAGAATCACACATCGCAAATCCCACACACAAAAAAATAAAATATCTTTTCAGTCTCACCCATCAAAGGCCCCCCCCCCCACCTCACACACCATCACCCCCCACCCCCCTTTATTAGTTACAGAATTATCTCACAGTTGCTGATTTTTCAGAGATGGAGCGGCGCTGCTTTTCTCCTTCACACGGCTACGGTTGCACAGATGAGATAAAGTTTGTGCATGTGTGTGTGTGTGTGTGTGTGTGTGTGTGTGTGTGTGTCACATGCATGTGTGTATGAAACGAGGAAGGAGGGTGTGGGGGGGGTGTGGACGAGAAAAGAAATGATAAAAGGGAGAGTGGTCGCTGCAGAGGCTACAGATGCTAAAGACTGAACACGCTTCTGTTCTCCTGCGTTTCAAAGCCATGCCATCAAAACGGGCAGAAACAGCGGTGAAAGAGGGAGGTGGAACAAAAGCCACCGATTACAGCCGACCGCTCGACGCTCTCCTCATTAGCCCGTGTGACAGTATCATCATGTCGGCCTCATTACACCAAAGGCAGCGATCATAAGGGCGGATGTTTGCTTTAAATTGTGCCAGGCTGCTTCCCGGCTCTGATATTCGTCTTCACATTAAAGCTGAAGTCGCTTTTTGTTCCTCTTCTGCTGTAATGAAAGTCTAGTGTGTGTGTGTGTGTGTGTGTGTGGGGGGGGGGTATCGGTACGTCTCGGGCGGGAAGCTAGCGTGATTTCTGGGTTCAAATGCACGCGAATAATCATTTTATCGCTTTAGAAATCAACAGAAAATGTGATTGACTTCGACAGTTTGAATTAATTTGGCGTCAGTTTTCAACGTCCTGTAAACCGTTAGCTACAGCAGCTAACGTTAGTGCTCGACCACCTCCTGGCTAACGTGACGAGGCGCCTTTAGCATCTTTCAGTCTCTCTTTTAATGAGATGCTATTAAAGGTGAATTAAAGGTGTAATGCTGTTTTGTAGGATAGGTGGCGCCATCACCTGGCAGCCAGAAGGCTGTGGGTTCGAGTCCTTTCTGGGCGGGGTTTGATCAGTTCAAAACCGTCTGTAGGTGTGTGTGTGTGTGTGTGGTTGTTGGTGTTGCATCCGGGGTGTTCCCCACCTCTCGCTCTGGTGAGCTGGGATAGAGTCGAGCAACCCCTGTGACCCGCCTGAAGTTGTTTCGTCTCGTCTACAAGAGAATGGGCGCGTGGATGCTGTTATGGAGCCATGTTAGCTAGGAAGTGGCTAATGCTAATGCTAGCAACCACGTGTTTACCACGTGTTGGCGGATGGATACGACATCAGTGAGACCGGATCTCGTTCTTTACCACGTGTTGGCGGATGGATACGACATCAGTGAGACCGGATCTCGTTCTTTACCACGTGTTGGCGGATGGATACGACATCAGTGAGACCGGATCTCGTTCTTTACCACGTGTTGGCGGATGGATACGACATCAGTGAGACCGGATCTCGTTCTTTACCACGTGTTGGCGGATGGATACGACATCAGTGAGACCGGATCTCGTTCTTTACCACGTGTTGGCGGATGGATACGACATCAGTGAGACCGGATCTCGTTCTTTACCACGTGTTGGCGGATGGATACGACATCAGTGAGACCGGATCTCGTTCTTTACCACGTGTTGGCGGATGGATACGTCAGTGAGACCGGATCTCGTTCTTTACCACGTGTTGGCGGATGGATACGACATCAGTGAGACCGGATCTCGTTCTTTACAACGTGTTGGCGGATGGATACGTCAGTGAGACCGGATCTCGTTCTTTACCACGTGTTGGCGGATGGATACGACATCAGTGAGACCGCATCTCGTTCTTTACCACGTGTTGGCGGATGGATACGTCAGTGAGACCGGATCACCTTCTTCAGTGGAGTAAAGACGTAGCTCGTGTGTTCTCCTGACTTTAGTGTTTCTTTTCATTCTTTATCATTGTTTATGTAACTTATATGTAATAAATTATACACAGGTAAAGTCTGCATTTCTATCGGTTAATAAAAAATTTTTTTTTCTAGAATTTAGGGGGTTTGGGGCTTTTTTAAACAGCTGGAATGGATTAAACTCATATTTCCAGGTTCGACTGTTAGAACACATTTATATAGATTTGAATGTTTTTAATGATTTTTAATATTTTAATATAGAATGTTTTTAATGTGATTTGTTCTATTTTTTTAACCTTTAGGGACGCCATGGACAGACTACATGAGGTGCAGCAAAGGTCGCCGGCTGGCTTCACACTGGTGACGTGATGACGGCGGTGAAGCCATGTGGCGTCCGGGTGACGGCGAACAAGGCACTCCAAACCGACCGTGACTCTAAAGTAAATGTGTGTGTGTTGGTGACGCGGTTCCCATCAGCCATCTGGCGCCGTGACGGTTCATCCAGACGTCCAGATTGTTCATTTTTTGTTACACGTTCAGCATCAATCCAAACATGCAGTCATTTCCATCACCTTTTGTTTTTTCAGGTGTGCTGTTGGAGGGCGGGGTCACTTTTGGGTGAACAGGAAGTCATCAGCGACCGAGATGGAGGTACCTGACAGACCGGTTCACTCTAACGCGTTACTTCGGGGTAGGTTTAAAGAAGACTGAGTTTTTCACACATGAATCCTGGAAATGTTTAGGTGTAAACGTTGAACTTTACTCCACTGGAGGAAGTTAGTCCTTTAAATCAAGATGTTCACAGGTGAATGGAGGAGGAGGAGCAGAAACTCATACCCGATCAATCACCAATGAGTCAAAAACATTGATCTGAGTGAAAAGAGATTTATTGATGAGATAACGCTCTCTTTACACGTGTAGTGCCACCTGATTGGCTGAAGTTCACTCCGATCATGTGGAATCAGTGGTGATTGGTTCTGGTTCTGGTCCAGATATATTCAAACCAGTGACTCCGAACCTGCGTTATATCATCAACCGACAGGGGGCAGTGTCCCATCGGTATTATTGTTATTATTATTATTGTTATTATTATTATTATTACTATCATATTATTGATCCAGATCTTTTTCTACCACCATGATACATAATTTGATCAGGAACTGATGAAACTTTTTGCGGACACCAACGTGACTGAACTCGTCCCGTGAGTTCGTGTCTTTTCGGTTGAACCGGACCCAAAGGTTCTGGAAATGAATTCCCAAACATAAAAACACGTTCGACAGTCTTTAAGCTCCCGGTTGGATCAGAGGTTCGATCCAAACCGTTTGCGCCGCGCAGTGAAACCCGTCCGGAGCGGTGCGCCTCTGAGCCACATTGCGCAACATCAGTAAGAAAAAATGTTCTCAAACGCGTTTGCGCGCCGCTGCGGTCCAAGTTTGCGGTGGAACCCGAACAGGAGAAGGAAGTTCTCTGCGAGGCTGGAGGAGGGCTGCAGTGAACAAGCTGTTCCGCACGATTTGGAAATAATCCGCGTGTCAGTGTCATCTTTCTTATGCAAAGTAGCGTCTTTGAAGGCGGATCTCTTGGCAGGTTAGACCGGGTCGGAGCTCCGAGCGCCTCAGACGGAGCGCTGCCACCGAACGCATCACTGCCCGCCCGCGGGAGGAGCGTAATCCCGCATTTGTGGGACATGTTTTCACCTCACAGAGGATTTTCAGCGGGTTTCCTCTCGGTGCCGGACGCGCTGCGCGTCCCCGCCGCGTAAAGACGTTTGTTTTTCTTGTTTTCCCAACTTGAGCCGGGGACCGAAATCACGCAGCTCCACGGACGGACGCTCCGGAAAAAGTGTCGCGGGAGGCGGGGAGCGCGTTGGAGACGCGTTCGGAGCGGATCCGAACGCACGATCCTCGTGTGGGCTGGAGCGCACGGGAGCATGGACCGGAACGCACAGGAACACCTTTTCTGCCCGTTACCGGATTTCTGTTGTCACTCAACTCCCCACGCCTGAAATGAGGCCCTGCTCCGGATAGGAGTGCGAGTCCAGACACCCGGTTCTTCCTCTTGGTTTTGAATGAAAGAAACTTGGCTCCTCTTCCTCCCGTGAAGCCAGAGGGGAGAATGAGTCCCGCCGTTCAGCCGAGCCTCCTGTGCGCCCTGCTGGTGCTGTGGAGCGGCGGGGGCGCCATCAGCTCCATAGACCCGGACTGGTCCGCGGAGGGGAGATGCCAGCAGATCAACATCCCCCAGTGTAAAGACATCGGCTACAACATGACCCGGATGCCCAACCTCATGGGCCACGACGACCAGAAGGAGGCGGCCATCAAGCTGCAGGAGTTCGCCACGCTGATCCAGTTCGGATGCCACAACCACCTCAAGTTCTTCCTGTGCTCCCTCTACGCCCCCATGTGCACGGAGCAGGTGTCCAACCCCATCCCGGCGTGCCGGGTCATGTGCGAGCAGGTCAAGCTGAAGTGCTCCCCCATCCTGGAGCAGTTCAACTTCCCCTGGCCCGAATCCTTGGACTGCTCGCGGCTGCCCACCAAGAACGACCCCAACAACCTCTGCATGGAGGCGCCCAACAACGGCTCGGACGAGCCCCCCAAGGTGTCCCACACCCAGCCGCCAGACTTCAGGCCTCAGCGGCCCCCGAGCGGGCAGGACGCGCTCCTGAAGGACGGCGGCGCCAAGCGGGCCTGCACTAATCCGGGCAAGTTCCACTTTGTGGAGAAGAGCGAGTCGTGCGCCCCGAAATGCTACCCCAAGGTGGACGTGTACTGGAGCCAGGGGGACAAGCAGTTCTCGCTGGTGTGGATGGCCGTCTGGTCCATCCTCTGCTTCGTCTCCAGCGCCTTCACCGTCCTCACCTTCCTCATCGACCCGCAGAGGTTCAAGTACCCGGAGCGGCCCATCATCTTCCTGTCCATGTCCTACTGCGTCTACTCCGTGGGCTACCTCATCCGGCTGTTCGTGGGCGCCGACCGGATCGCCTGCGACAGAGACAACGGCGTCCAGTACGTCATCCAGGAGGGGCTGGAGAGCACCGGCTGCACCATCGTCTTCCTCATCCTGTATTACTTCGGCATGGCCAGCTCCCTCTGGTGGGTCATCCTGACCCTCACCTGGTTCCTGGCCGCGGGGAAGAAGTGGGGTCACGAGGCCATCGAGGCCAACAGCAGCTACTTCCACCTGGCGGCGTGGGCCATCCCGGCGGTGAAGACCATCATGATCCTGGTGATGAGGAAGGTGGCGGGCGACGAGCTGACGGGCGTGTGCTACGTGGGCAGCATGGACGTCAAGGCCCTGACGGGGTTCGTGCTCATCCCCCTCTCCTGCTACCTGATCATCGGCACGTCCTTCCTGCTGTCCGGGTTCGTGGCGCTCTTCCACATCCGCAAGATCATGAAAACGGAGGGCGAGAACACGGACAAGCTGGAGAAGCTGATGGTCCGCATCGGGGTGTTCTCCGTCCTCTACACCGTGCCGGCCACCTGCGTCATCGCCTGCTACTTCTACGAGCGGCTCAACATGGACTACTGGCACGTCCTGGCGGAGGAACGCAAGTGCGCGGACGGCGGCGGGCCTGAGTCGGACGAGTGCGTCATGAAGGCGTCCATCCCCGCCGTGGAGATCTTCATGCTGAAGGTGTTCATGCTGCTGGTGGTGGGCATCACCAGCGGCATGTGGATCTGGACCTCCAAGACGCTGCAGTCGTGGCAGAACGTGTTCAGCAGGAAGCTGAAGAAGAGGACCAGGAGGAAGGCCGCCAGCGTGTTCACCAGCAGCAGGTCCTACATCAAACCTCACCCCTCCCTCAAAGGGCACGGCGCCAAGTATGAACCGACACGGCCGCCCCCGACATGTGTTTGAGATGGACCCCCCCCCCTCCCCTCCTCACACACACACACACACACACATAAAGGAGACTTTTTTAAATCATGACGATAAACTTTTTGGGGATTTTCAACATGGCTTCCTATCGAGGAACGTGATTGGGAAGAAGTGTTATTGTTCCCAAGACACAAAGAGTGGAATAAACCATTTGGACGTGGACGGGGGTTTCTTGAATGATGTGCAATAAATGACAGGAAGGGACACTTGTCCCGTTAAGGACAGATTAGAGACCCCAGAGACACACGTGAGTGTTGTGTCGGAGGCTTTTTTTTTGGATGGAAATCAAGGCAAACATGTTTGAACTGGAGCGAGAGCAGCTGACGACGACGGTCCATTGTCAGGCAAATCCACGCCATAAATTAATCAAGCAAAGACTTATTTGTACGCAGTCGAGTTCTTTTTTTTTTTTTTTTTTGTCTTTGCTGTTTTATAGCGCGAGGGAACGTTTGTATATATTTCTTACAATGTCAGATTTTATAGAAAAATGAATAAAAAACGTTCTAGTTTTAAACGTCCGTGAAGGCGATTTGTTGTTCTTCCTCTCAGGCGTCGTCGTAAAGAACGGCTAAACTTCGGTTTGTGGGCGTCAGAGTCGCGTTCAATGTTTATTATTAAGAATAACTTAAAAAATGATGGTCTGGAACATCAAATGGGCTCATTAATGTTTTACACACCGGAAAAAAAAAAAAAAAAAAAAATTTAACATCTAAAAAAAAAGAAGGATTTAATGAGTCAACAAGACTAAAGATGGGCTTCTTCACTCTGCTTTTAAAACTCAATTCTTCCCCATACGTAAAAATAAGATTTAGGACTCAGATATTACTTGTGAAACGGTAATAAGGAAGCTTTTGTGTTTAGTTTGATGTGAGGTCAAAGAATGGAAGAGTGTGATGATGTTCTGAAATCTGTAAATTCAAGGTGATGATGTCATCAAACGGTTGAATGCTGGACGCTGCTGGTCAACACGTCCGTTTGCAGAACCCTTCGTGTGGCTGAAGTGGATCTTCAACTTTATTTCCCTCCTCCTCCTCGCCATCCTCCCCGTCCTCGCTGCGCTGCATGTGTCGGTGCGTATCAATGAAGGGGTTACACAATAATCCAGCTCTCATTCAGGATGGGATTAGACCGTTTGAAGGGTTCCACTTTGAAAAGACGATCGCTTCAAACCAGAAATACTAAATATCTGTCATCTGTTATCGTGGCCACGTTTCTAAAGACACATCTGGCCCGGGTTTGAAGTCGCTCCGTATTGACTGAGGCGGCTTGAGCAAACCCAACCCGTCGTGCGGCGTCCTGGGTTGTCGGGCGTTGAACCATCCCTGACGCTGTCGACAGCTCCGAGACACGCAAGTCTAGTCTTGAATCCCGTCCGCTGTTGTTGTCGTGACGGGATGAATGGAAACGCGCAACGACCCAAAGAAACGCTATTGATTGATCGGTAAGCAGAACAAGCGGGAAGTTTTCATTTGAGCGTGTGCAAAAAAAGAAGCACTTTTTAGACTTTTATCTGCCGGCTTTGGGAGCTGTGAGAGTTCTCTCTGGTCTAATAAAGTTTCAGAAGTGTAGTAATGCTTTATTTCCCGGAGGGCATTCAAGTTCCAGCGTCACACCGGCCCGTTTTAACAGTCAAAAGCACATGATTCACTACCTTTATGTGGCTGAATCAAAGTCAGCCAGTGTCTATTGATACTCAGAGTTGCGAAAAGGTGTGAGCTCTTCTGAGAGCTTCAACAGAGGCCACCTGGATAACAGCCCCCGAGGTGTCTGGGAAGGCTGTAAATATAAATGACAGTTACCACCCCCCTCCGGGCCTTCTTCAGCCAGGCACTCCTCTTCTTCTCCCGGCTTCAAAGGGAAAAATCCTGCTCAGAGCAAAGGCAAAGTATTTCTAGCAAGAAAGTTTTTTTCTTCTTCTTCTTCTTTTTGTTTTTTTAGAAATCACACTTGGCCTCTAGATTTTTAAGAGTATAGATCTTCTTCTCGCCGGATCACAGGCTCTCTAAGCAGAGTCAAACGTCTTCTGGCGCGGCGCCGCTGATCATTCTTTGTGATGTCTTGCGAGGCGAAAGCAGGGGGTGGGGTGGGGGGAATCCCGCCACATGTGACTCAAGCTGATGAATCTCAGACGATCTGTAAACTCCACCCGGACGGATGTCGTCACCCGGAAGCTGATCTGACGGCATCTCCATCTTTTAACGCTAGTAGTGATGTGACTAGAAGCAGGGGCGTGTCCAGGGGGAGGGGCTCCGGTCAGTTTAACCAGTTTATCTGAATTGTTTTGTTCGTATGTGGCTCAAAGCTGAAGTTTAAACTTTATTGATCCCGGAAAGACGTGAAATATAAGGAGGGAAAGAATAAAAGTTTAGAAACAAAAGAGGAATAATCAATAACAAAATATAAAGTTAAATAAATCACATGTATGTTTATTTTTATTATTAATGTTAATGTGATTGTTATTATTATCACAGCAGAAAAAATAAGATGTGAAGTATAAGGGAAAGTAAAAATAAAAGAGGAAATAACCAACCAAAAGATAAAATAAATTTAAATAAATCTCATGTATGTTTATTATTATTATTATTATTATTATTATTATTATTATTATCATTATTATTAATAAATTATGACAGATTATTATTATTACTAATAAATTATGACAGATCAATGATGCACAAAAGAGTTTTAACCACTAATGTGATGCTTCCGGTCGTTTCCAGGGCAACACTGTAAACAAATAACAAGTGCATTATGGGTCTTCCCTCCCCCAGATTGGAGGCCTTTTCATCTGAGTTAGCCGCTAACTGTTGCTAGCTGCTAAAATGTGATATTTCATGAAGACCGTTCTGGACACGCCCCTCAGCGTCCACCTTCCATGTTGCTGCGTGAGGTAGAGGGGGGGGGGGGCCTTCGTCTCGACTTTGTGTGCTGCTTTTGCGAGCAGCGGTGAATTTGCGTGACATAAATCATGTGGAGGGAATGATTGGCGGCTGAGGCGGCGACGCCCACGTCTTCATCCCTCAGCTGCTCCAGCAGCACCTGTTTACCAGTTGGGGCCTGTCGGCTCGGGCGTCCACGAGTCACGCGTGACGCACAACATACGCACCAAAGAATGTTCTGGGGTGGGGGTTAAGGGGGGGGTCCTGCAACACGCACCCGACCTGTTCTGGTTCTCTCATTCGACAGCTGCTCTGATAGAAGCTCTGCAGGAAGAGGAGGAACCCAGTCGGAGCTTGGCGACGACTGAACCTGCTCCGTTTGAGTCGGCGCTGATTGAAGAGGAAGCGTCTCGCAGACCAGAGCGTTATCAGAGGATGCAATGAAAGCAGCCTCTCATCCCTTCAAGTTCTGAAGGGTTCTGCTTGGAGGAGGTGTGGGAGCTCCATCGATCCACGCTGCAAAGGATCTGGGGCGAAGTAAGAGCACATATATCCAACGCGAGGCGACGGCCGCTTCAGTCGGCGGCTGAAGGTGAGAGGGCTTCCATAAAGAACGGCGACAACCAGCCCTGTGCCTGCGGGGCGGGAGCAGGGCGCGTCTTCTGCAGGATAATGAAGCGCCTCGCAGGCCCTGGGCTGATCAAACAAGTGTTTGATAGTGACTTGGGTTTGAAAGAGGACTGAATATGTTTATTTGCATGTGGAGAAGTGAGCGACTTTGAGGTGGAGATCAGACAGATTAGTGTTAACTGACAGGGACCTGTGCAAACAGACACTCCCCCTGCATAGAAGCGAGGCAGCGGCGCACTTCCTTGGAGGACCAGTTGGGCTGAACATCAGAGCGGCGACTGCTGCTGCTTTCCCTCATTGTTCTTTTTAAACCCTCCTCCTGATTCATGCATTTCAGCCCATTAGAGGCAGAATGTTGGGGAAGAACGTCCGGACTACCTTCACTTTCTCTCTTTAAAGACGTCCAGCCTCGTTTTAGGGTCGGGAATTGACGCTCAGCACGAGGGTGGAAGTGGGATCAGATTAAAATTTGATCAGGATTCAAATGTTTCCGTCATTTTACAGACACATCCACAGAAGCTACAAACACACGGAATCCTTTAATCCTCAGCTTCACGTCAACACTTTAGCAAATGTGGTTCTTTATGTTCTCGCTGATATCTCCTGACTGGATGCTAAAAATAAAACTCCTTCGCTATAACATTCACGTTTCGTGGCCTCGCAGTTTTGCAGAATTCCTTATAATGCAATTTTGCATGCTTTTTTTGTTTGCATCCTGTGTGTTTAAACAAGAGAGAAAATTGTGAGAATTGAAAAAGTGTACAGTGAAAGCTTTTATAGCCTTGAAACATCTATTTTATTATTAGAACGTAATAAAAATATGGGCTATTTTTAGAATGTAACTCCTGCGGTTAGCAACATTTTTTAGGGGTTGGTTCCAGTCCAACCAGAATGACCTGAAAGAATAAACACTGAAGTTATGAAAGCAGAACATAACCCTCCAGGCCAGCAGGTGGCGGTAGTCTGCAGACGCTACCCTTATTGATGATGATGTTGAAGCTGCATCATCATCACTCCCCTCCCGTTCTACGATCAGAGCGGTTCAACACTCCGTCACATCTCCCTACTCTATATATTTGATTAAGCTGGCTTGAAAAACTCCACCCACTACCTGTCAATCAAGCACCCAACCAATCAAGTTTCATTATTAAGTATTATTATTTTATTATTGTTTTATCGTGGAATTTCCATGGGTTCCCGCTAGTGTAATATATTAAAATACGTACGTATAGTTCTAATATCTACCGTTAAGCATCACTTGTGATTCAGGTGAAACCCCGCCCCTGGAGTCTGGATCTCGTTATTGATCTGATAGTTATTGTCGATAAACTCATGTTTTTTTTTGTCAGGATCCAATCAGGAACTTTAAAGCGTTTAAACATTCTGAATCAGAAAAATCCAGACTCGGACCTGAATGGATCCAGATCCATGTAGTATCCAAAACATTCCCCACATTTTTATTGAACAATTCTACCTCAGGAAAAAGACAGCGGCAGTCCAATCAAATGTCAGGTGTGGCCGCGGGCCCTGCCCCCTTCAGGACAAGGCCCTGTTTGTCTATCCAATAATGGCGGCGTTAAACGAGCCTGTCCAGATGACGGTTGGAGGCGATCATCACGCCCTCATTCATGTTCAGTAAACATGTCGCTGTAGCCTGCAGCTGTTAGCTTAGCTTAGCTCGAAGACAAACGGGTGTATTTTATTAGCTTTGGGCGGGGCCAGGCTGACTCCAGCACATCATCACGCTTTGTTTACCACAGGCATGTAGATCAACGGTCTCCTCGCACACGTGGCGTTAGCATCGAAACAACAAGCGTGTCAGAATTACACGTAATTAGTGCACCGTGTAAATGTACATACTGTAGGACCAGAGAGGCTTCAGTAGAGCTCTGATCCAATCAGCTGCAAGCAGGAATCACTCACAGAGCACATACCTCGCCAACGCCGTCGTCATGTGAGCATCAGCGCACAGGAAATAGATTCCAGACCGAGCTTCAACAAATCATAAACGCTCCTCTGAGACACGAGACTGTAAAGACTATTATCCCATAGAAACGATGAACAACGCCTGAGCAGACTTCCACGGTGGTGGTGAGGATGGATGGATAGGTGAAACACACTCAGTATTTTTTTTTGGGGGGGGGGGTAATCTAACCCAAAGCTTTCCCTGAACCAGACTGACGGATACGATGAAGAGCGATGCTAACGCGGGTTTGGCCACATTTTCTTTTCAGAGTTTAGCGTTTTTGTCTCTGGGCGTGACGTTAATACGAACGGGCAGACGCAACACAAAACATGTGTGTCTCCACAGCGGCCCAAAACAACGTCCTTGTTCGCTTCATGAAGTGACTGGGACTGGAAGCAATTTGGGGGGGGGGGGGGGGAGCGCGGCGGAGCGGTTGAGGGATGATAAATGACTTTGCCGTTGCGTCCGATAGCGAGTTCCTTTGAGTAATCAGGCTACAGCGAGGGTCTCGGCTTCCTGGACACTGGTGGCGGGCCTAGATTATCTGGTCCTGATAATAGTAATCTACATGGAGGAGTGGGGTCGGGACCCGCTTATCCGACCTGAGTGGAAAATAATGACCCACTTAAAGACCCGATCTGTGCGGCCGGACGGCTGAAACACTGCCGCTGCACCGCCAAATTTATTTCCTGGTCTTCTCATGTGGTGCTGGAGGCGACTTGGGGTTTGTTTGTGTTTTCTAACTTGTCGACACGGTTCTACACGTTGAAGTCTTCAAGAACAGATGTGAGCCGAGCCGGGTTCACATGGCCAGATAGAAAACCGATCCATAAACAGCTGCGGTGAGAGATAAGACCAAACTGACGGCGTGTGGTGGCTCTCCGCGCTAACGGGTGTTACCCAGAAGTATGTCAGCTATGCTGCTCGTGTTTACCGTACGCCACCTGTGCAACGCGCTCGTAATTGCCCGTTTTATTGCGCGTCACAAGCGAGACTGCCCCGACAAGCAAATAAAGAGCTAAGTTTAGCTCCTGCTTGATCTTCGCCTCGGGTCACGGACAACGCTTTGAACCGACGCGGCTGGATTCTCAGAACAACATAAAGACAAGCCTCTGTTCTTAGTCTTCAAAGGGCAGAACGAAGCGTCGCCGTCGACAACAAAATGTTCAGACCGGCGGGAAACACGCGACGCGACGCGGATGGGTTGGAACTTCCGCCGCTGCAGGAACGCTGGATTCGGCGGCAGCGGTTCCACGCGTCTTTGTGGTTCTTTTTGTGCGTCTTTTTGGACGTCTCCAGACATCTGTCACGTCCTTCAACAAGGAGGACTGGGCGGAGCTCGTCAGTGAAAATCAGACTTCTAGTCCTGGAATTTAGAAAGACGGTAGAAGTTGCGGCAGCTACCAATGCGACAAAGTTTGAAGATGTTTGCGGACATGATGTTGCTCCGAGCAAAGCATCATGGGATCAAGAACAGAAAGACAACACCGATAAATGTGCGGCGAGTCGGAGGAAGTTGAAGGAGATTGATCGCTGCAAAGCGCTAGCAGCTCATGAGTTAGCTCTGAACCTCCTTGGAATCCCGTAAGGACGGTTGTTCTTAACTTAACTAAACAATCATGTGATCGATGCATCACATGATTGTTCAGAAGGGGCTAGAGGCGGGTCATCAGAGGTCGGCGAGGACGGCCACAGCTCCTTGTGTGGGTCGGGTGCCTTTGAGGACCACGGCGAGGGGCGCCGAGTCAGTTCATTGATATTCAAGGATTTGACCCGCCGACAACGGGGGTGTCACTGGGGTTAAGACAGCCGTGCCTCTGCCCTTTGTGCGGGGCCAAAAAGCCATGGCTTCTCCCGGCCCCTTACCCCTCGCCCCCCCCCGTCTGCACAGTTGTCATGGTGAGCAAATCATTCCGGCGGCGCTATGTCACAGTCATGTGGTCACATTCTCTCTTTCTTCCTCTCTTTCTTTTCTTCCTTTGACTCGCTATCGTGCTGCTTCACCGAGGGGGGGTGTCAGAGACGAACCCCTACGTACACAGTGCAAAGAAGAGCTCTCCTTCCCAGAATGCATAGCAACAGGCTGTGGGATCTGAGTCTGGTCAGTTGGCGAATCCACGCCGAAGGTCATCAGGTCCAAATAGCCGTCACTCTTCCTCTCGCAGCTTGAGCACCGGTGAACGCCGACTCGCCGCCGCCGCATCCCAACGCAACGTTTACCGGTTTAACGGCAACGAGCAAAAAAAAAAAAATCAATCAACGGGAATCAATTGGCTCTTGGTTCCTCGCGCCCTCGCCGCGTCTTCTAATGGAAAACAAGTGACTGATGTCTGGCAGGCGGCGTTTTGTTGTCACACAAATATGTTGATGTCAAGGAGGAAAAAAAACTCTGAAGGGAAAATTACTGCCGCGCGTTAGCGGCGCCGCCAGCGCCGCCGCTGCTCGCAGGTGATGGGGCATGTCTGTGCTTCACCCCGTCTGAACCTAACGGCTGCTGCGGTTGGCGGGGTAATTACAGAGGTGGGGCATAAATCACAGAACAGGAGGCTGAAGAGAAAGGGGGGAGACAGGGGGAGAAAGTAGAGAGATAGGGAGACGAGTGTGGCCTCGGGGGCCGGGGGAGGCCCCGAGACTCTGGAGATCGCTGTTCCCGTCTCAACGCCTGCCCCCTCAGCTCCCTCTTTACGTTCCTGCGCTCTTTTCCTTGTTGGGTTCTGGTGAGGACAAGCTTCTCTGGACAGGCAGAACCCTTGAGCAGAACCCAAGACTCAAAGCGGGCGATCTGCCCCTAGTTGAGTGGAAAAAGAGAGAGAAATGGAGGTAAAAAGACAAGTGGTTTGAGAGCTGCTATACAGGAAGTGTTAAAGTTAAAACTACAAATGCTAAAGCTAATGCAAGCGCTGACGGTTGGCGGTGCTTGCGTTAGCATTAGCATCTATAGTTGGGTGGTAACAGGTCCGGGTTTTGCAACGCCAAAGACAAGAGGACATGCAGACTGAGACAGATGGGGGGAGAAGACGACACACCCACCACGCCCATAACCCCCCCACCCCCCACCATGACCTGGAATGCTGACAGTAACACAAATGTATGCAGAGAGATATGTGCTTTTGGGCACCGGGATCCATTACTGGACCCCCCAGGAGTGGCTGAGAAGATCCAACATCTGAGAGACAGAGAGAGAGGGTGGGGGGTGGTTCAAAGAGAAGAGGAGGAGAAGATGGGGGGGGGGGCACAACTGGCAGCTTCAAAAACATGAAACAACAGAAGTGAGAAAGAAAGTGTTGATCAGGAGTTTAGAGTTTGTTGTTTTTTACATCAGAACACACCGCGGAAGGGGGAGGAGTCAGTGGGGAGAGGCGGGGCAAGCAAGAGGCGGGATGTGAGGTTGAATGTGGTGAGAGAGGCATGACGTAAACAACAAACAATCAGCGGTAAACTACAAACAGTCAGTGGTAAACAACGAATAGTCAATGTAAACAACAAACAGTCAGCAGTAAACAACAAACGGTCAGTGGTAAACAACAAACAGTCAATGTAAACAACAAACGGTCAGTGGTAAACAACAAACGGTCAGTGGTAAACAACAAACAGTCAATGTAAACAACAAACAGTCAGTAGTAAACAACAAACAGTCAGCAGTAAACAACAAACGGTCAGTGGTAAACAACAAACAGTCAGCAGTAAACAACAAACGGTCAGTGGTAAACAACAAACAGTCAGCAGTAAACAACAAACGGTCAGTGGTAAACAACAAACAGTCAGCAGTAAACGACAAACAGTCAGTGGTAAACAACAAACAGTCAGCAGTAAACAACAAACAGTCAGCAGTAAACAACAAACAGTCAATGTAAACAACAAACAGTCAGTAGTAAACAACAAACAGTCAGCAGTAAACAACAAACGGTCAGTGGTAAACAACAAACAGTCAGCAGTAAACAACAAACGGTCAGTGGTAAACAACAAACAGTCAGCAGTAAACGACAAACAGTCAGTGGTAAACAACAAACAGTCAGCAGTAAACAACAAACAGTCAGCAGTAAACAACAAACGGTCAGTGGTAAACAACAAACAGTCAGCAGTAAACGACAAACAGTCAGTGGTAAACAACAAACAGTCAGCAGTAAACTACAAACAGTCAGTGGTAAACAACGAATAGTCAATGTAAACAACAAACAGTCAGCAGTAAACAACAAACAGTCAGTGGTAAACAACAAACAGTAAGCAGTAAACAACAAACAGTGGTAAACAACAAACAGTCAGCAGTAAACAACAAACAGTCAGTGGTAAACAACGAATAGTCAATGTAAACAACAAACAGTCAGCAGTAAACAACAAACAGTCAGTGGTAAACAACAAACAGTAAGCAGTAAACAACAAACGGTCAGTGGTAAACAACAAACAGTCAGCAGTAAACAACAAACAGTCAATGTAAACAACAGTCAGTGGTAAACAACAAACAGTCAGCAGTAAACAACAAACGGTCAGTGGTAAACAACAAACAGTCAGCAGTAAACAACAAACGGTCAGTGGTAAACAACAAACAGTCAGCAGTAAACGACAAACAGTCAGTGGTAAACAACAAACAATCAGCAGTAAACAACAAACAGTCAGCAGTAAACAACAAACGGTCAGTGGTAAACAACAAACAGTCAGCAGTAAACGACAAACAGTCAGTGGTAAACAACAAACAGTCAGCAGTAAACAACAAACAGTCAGCAGTAAACAACAGTCAGTGGTAAACAACAAACAGTCAATGTAAACAACAAACAGTCAGTGGTAAACAACAAACAGTCAGTGGTAAACAACAAACAGTCAGCAGTAAACAACAAACGGTCAGTGGTAAACAACAAACAGTCAGCAGTAAACAACAAACGGTCAGTGGTAAACAACAAACAGTCAGCAGTAAACAACAAACAGTCAATGTAAACAACAAACAGTCAGTGGTAAACAACAAACAGTCAGCAGTAAACAACAAACGGTCAGAGGTAAACAACAAACAGTCAGCAGTAAACAACAAACGGTCAGTGGTAAACAACAAACAGTCAGCAGTAAACGACAAACAGTCAGTGGTAAACAACAAACAGTCAGCAGTAAACAACAAACAGTCAGCAGTAAACAACAAAAAGTCAGTGGTAAACAACAAACAGTCAGCAGTAAACAACAAACGGTCAGTGGTAAACAACAAACAGTCAGCAGTAAACAACAAACGGTCAGTTGTAAACAACAAACAGTCAGCAGTAAACAACAAACTGTCAGTGGTAAACAACAAACAGTCAGCAGTAAACAACAAACAGTCAGTGGTAAACAACAAACAGTCAATGTAAACAACAAACAGTCAGTGGTAAACAACAAACAATCAGCAGTAAACAACAAACAGTCAGCGGTAAACAACAAACAGTCAGAGGTAAACAACAAACAGTCAGTGGTAAACAACAAACAGTCAGCAGTAAACAACAAACAGTCAATGTAAACAACAAACAGTCAGCAGTAAACAACAAACAGTCAGTGGTAAACAACAAACAGTCAGCAGTAAACAACAAACAGTCAGTGGTAAACAACTAACAGTCAGTGGTAAACAACAAACAGTCAGCAGTAAACAACAAACAGTCAATGGTAAACAACAAACAGTCAGCGGTAAACAACAAACAGTCAGCTGATCCATCCCCCACCCGTTGGAGCCTGACTCCCCACTGAGTTCAGAATCGGGACACAGGAAGTGGAACCCTCCCATCAGACGCTGACGTCGTTCAAGGTCAACGTTCTTCCCGTGAAGGTCGTGAAGCACTGGCTCCTCCTCCTCCGTTCGGGTCCTGGCGTGACCCCAACGGATCCGTTAAACCGGCACCGCCACCCTCTGAACGGGTTCCAGGGACCCTGAATAAAATATAAACAAGGGAGACGATGGGATCCATTAATCTTTCATTAAGCTCTCAGATGAAAAAAAGCGCTTTAAGTATCATTCGTTAGCATCGCGGCGCGAGCCGCCCCCCGCTAACATCAAAGGCTGCTCAGAGACGGGGGGGGGGGCAGTTGGCTGAGAACCAGCCGGTGGTTGGGTTTTTCATTTCCACCAACTCAACGACTTGAAACGGGACCCGGGTTGATGTGACCCGGTTTGTGACCCAGTCTGATGTGACCCGGTCTGTGACCTCTGTGACCTAGTCTGTGACCCGGTTTGGACCTGGTGTGTGACCCGGATTGTGACCCAGTTTGTGACCCAGTTTCGACCTGATGTGTGAATCCAGGTCACAAATCAGGTCCAAACCTGGATACTAGGTTTGTGAATCCAGGTTCTTCTTACTCACATTGGAGGATGAAGATCAAGTGCTCATCTTCATTAGAAAGTCTGTCTCACACACACACACACACACACACACACACACGCACGCACGCACACACACACACACACACACACACACACACACACACACACACACACTCCCCATGTTTCCTGAACGCACCAGGTGTCTGATCCGATCCCCAGCAGGGAGGAATCTGTGGTGGGAGAGGCCTAATTACCAGAACCATGACGTCACTGACTTATTGAGGACGCGACGAGTGACGTCACATCCCAGGAGAAAGATTTCAAACAGACTTCTGGGGATAAAAAAAAAAGGAACCGATCCAAGAGACGTGGGTGAGAACAGGTAAGCGTGACGTATGGATGCTTCCGGTTTCTGCGGTCGGGTCGTTCACGCGCGCCGGTGACGTCACGCAGGTGAACAACCTGCGGTGGATTCGGGTTTCCTCGCTGCTGCTCTGGAGAAGGAGGCGGAGGATGAACCTATCCTGATGCGGTTCCCTGCCCCGCATCCCGCGTCGCCGTGGAAATACAATCACGCTGCGGGACGCGACGCGCGCGGCGACGCTTTCATCGGACGTCAGAGGCCGCGTGGCTCGTCCTGAATTAAACATGCGAAGAAGAATTCCTTCTTATCTGCAGACAAAGTCCTAAATCTGACCACAGCAGCCGAAACTCGCCCACTTCAAATCCTCCCTTTGATATCGAGGAGCGCAGGAGCTTCAGACGCTCCGTTAGTCCCGCTTTTTAACGGCTTTCAGCTGCAAACACCGAATTATACAATTATACAAAGCCTCTTTTTTTTTTTTGCAGGGGGGGGGGGCGCACACAACGCTTGTAGTCGAGCACAGGTGAGACGGAAACACCTGTCCTGCACGTTTGCACGTTTCAGTCACTAAGCGTGCGTAATTTACGCACAGGAAACGCGCAGTCGTGACTTCCCCTCCACGTATACCGATCCGTTAAACCCACCGACATCCTCAGCCAGGTTCGGTCGGAGGATGCTGCGTCCATCCCGGAGATGCTTCAGGTGGGTGTTTGGTTCTCATCCCTGCTGAGGGGGGTGAGGGGGATTTTTTTTTTGGAGGAGCTGGGATGAAAGCTGAGGGTCCCGCGGATAATGAGATACAAAGGCGGTGGGAACGATGGTTTTAATTACTGCCCAGGACTGGTCTGGGTGTGTGTGTGTGTGTGTGTGTGTGTGTGTGTGTGTTTGGGGGGGGGGTGATTGCTGAAGAGCATGCTGAGTGTCCTAGGTTGGGAGTTCAGAGCGATGCCGGTCCTGCTGTGCCTGGCTGCCTTTGATGCTCACTCCCCTCTGCTTTATTCCCACATTGTGCTTATTAGATTCTTAGCTGCTGATGCTTCACTGCACCTTAGTTCAGGACAAAGAGAGGCGCATAACCGCTGAGATTTCAACTTCAAACCCCCAGAAAGTTTCAGTGATGCAGAAGGCAACTTAATCCTTTGTGGAAATTAAATCTGCACTGCTCACATGGTGTGTTTTTTTTTTTCCACAGAGAGGAGATGGAGGAGAGTTCGCAGGGTGAGACGGACGCTTGCTGCAAATGCAATCATCTTAGCATTTAGCATTCAGGCGTAAACTCAAATCAGAGGTTCAAAAAAAAAAAAAAAGAAAACGGGTGATGGAAACTGAGGTGGGGGAGTCGTCTCGTCCGTCTCCTCCCAGCAGGAGGGTGTTGCTACGTCTCTGCTCTCTCTCCTGCAGCCCAGATGTGGACCAACCCTTGTTGACTTTTCTGAGATCACATGGCATCCTCACCGGGGGGGGGGGGTCTGCTATGGTCAGCACCAGCCTCTTCCTCCTCTTCCTCCTCCTCTTCCTCCCGCCTTCACCTCCTGTCTTCAAGCAGAGGTGTTTCTCCACCTTCTCTTGCTTCTTTCTGACCAGTTTTAATTTCACACCCTGGAAATTAACTCTGCAAATTCACTCCTGGTCACTTATTTCTGTCTCTGCACAAACTTCCTGCGTCGGTATACACAAATAATCTTCGTCACGTCAAGGCCGGCAGCCTGAGGGTTTGTTATCAAATGAACAGGAAGCCACATTTGCCAGATAAATGGGACCTGAATGGGACGTGTCCTTGGCGCTCAGGCTCACAGGAAGTGAAGATAAGAGTGGTTTTGATGTTTGAGCACTGAGATGCAGAGGTGGTTGGCGTTTGTCTTTTTACTGGAGCGTTCCTGAAAGCGTGGGAACAGAAACATGGATCGCTCCTTATGATGATGATGATGATGAAGGTTTGTGATTTAACCCAGTTCAGGTTCCTATGGAATAAAAGTCACTGATAAAAAGAGGAAACAATCGTGAGAACATTGAGTTCAACGCTGCAGAACATCTGTCTGTTGATGCTGCGTGTTAGTTTCATCTGAGGAAGATGAGCACACGCTAGCGCCGTTAGCTTAGCAGCTACAGGACTCATCAACCATGTGGCTCAGGGTTAGGGTTAGGGTTACCGTCTTACCTGGACCAACCAGAAGAATCCAATGCGAACTGGAGGTCAGAATGCATCAGAGAACATCTCCTCACATCCGACTGTGACCTCTGTGACCCCTGGAGACGCATTCAAGGAGTCACTTTAAGTTTTAATTCAGTCGTTTTCTCCATCTTCTTTCGTTTTAGAGAGTTTTCATTTAAAACCGTGGATTTAATGTGGATAAAGAACAATTTCTGTGTTATTGAATATTTTGTGGGAGAAGCTTAGAAGTTTCATCTGAAGTGATTTTGACCATAAAGACCAAGATCTACCAAACTTAGTGCTTCGTTTGGCTCCTCATTCTGCACGGGATTAGGAAGCCATGGTGTGTGTGTGTGTGTGTATGCCCTGGAACACACTGATGCAGATCAGATTAGCTTCCATGGCTGCAGGAGAATAATCTAATTTTGCTAACCCTCTTACTGATATCGTTGCTCGCTAGATGCTTGTTATTCAGAATCTCCTCCTGTTCTAGTTTTGCAGTCATGACTCGGAGCTTAATGGAACCGCTGTGATGAAAGCTTTCTTTTTCTGGTCCAACCAGGGAACATGAGGTCGGTTGTGAGACTAGAACCGTGTTCCTGACGGTGACGGAGGTGATGGTGGGAACGGACGTGTGCCGGTGTGACGAACAAGCGGCGCCTCGGCCTTTCATCAGCTGTGGGCTGTCGTATCTCACATGATTAGTGTGAATCCACGCTGCTGGGGGGCCGCAGGGTCGGCTTGAAGCGCCTTCATCAGCGTCCCTGGCAGGGTGCACCTTCCTCAGCCCGGCGCTGCTCAGCTTGCAGCCCCCTCCCCGGCTACGTTTTCAGTCTCTTTGGCTCTTTTTCCACGGCCTTTGTTGTTTTATAAGAGATAGCGCAGCTTTTGAAGAAACTTCTTTTAATTAATCAGCGTGATGTTAGCGAGTCCTGACTTGTGTCCGTGTGATTTCTTCCCTGTCTGTCCCACAATGAGGTGTGATGACGCTGATGTCCCAGCCTCCTTCTTCATCTTCCCTCATCCTCCTCCTGCAGGTAAACAGCGACTGAAGCAGGTCCTCTCAGACGAGTCCCTCAGGTCTGAATCTGTAATCACTCTTAGATCTCAGACATGAAAGACGCGCGTACACATCTTCCTAAAAATGCCCTCTGAGGTGCCAACTTCTGTTTCAAATGGTAGGATGTGGAGAAGAGAGGAAAAGTTTGGGAAGAAATAATAGCTTGTGTCAGCTTCGTCTTAAAAGGAGTGGATAAGAGGAAGTTTTGACTTTGTGGAAAGCATTCTTACACTTCTGAGTCATTACCGTCTTTCTTAATGTTATTAAGTAAGTTGGAGGGTGATGAGCTCGATGCTGTAGGCCTGAGCTTGGATGTATTCTCACTTTCAAGCCAGCCGGTCACCCAAATTACAATCAGAATGATCTTTAGTGTCTCTTCTTATCTCTTCTATAAGTTTTAAATAAACTACAGAAATCAAACAAGCAGAAAGCAGAAGCATGATTTTTTTTAAATGACTGAAATTCCACATAAAACATACTCTTAAATAAAACCAAATGTGTAGTTCTGATGGCTCCACCCCACAGCAGCATTTAGAGAGTCAGATGGATTCCATAGAGGAGCAGGAAGTCCTCCATGTGAGGAAGATGAAGCTGGGACATCAGGGTGTTTAAAGGGCGCTGATCCCAAACAGAGTCCACCAAGTCCTGGTTTGGCAGGTAAACCAGGAATATTCCACAGCAGGAGGCCTCAGTCCTTGAACAGTGGGCTAAGATTCCTCAGGAGCGCTTGTGAAGGTTTGCAGCTGGTTATTAATGGTTGGGTCACTTTTAGTGGCTGCAGGCATCAGTTAAAGCAGACTTATATTTTGTAGAAATAAATATAAAATGCATCGGTGATAGTTTGTCTTACATTAGTTAGAAACTCAAAGTCATGGCTCAGCCCTTTAACTTCACCTCTGGAACAGGCTGCTGGTTTTTAGGAGCCGCTTGTTTCTGGTTATTAAAACGCCATCATGTCGCCCTTTGAGTCTGCAGATTTACCGCAGGGTCGCTGCCTCCATCTAGCGGACATTGTTGAGATTGCACACGGGAGAAAATTAGACCAGAGCACACGAATGACTGCGCTAGGAAAAAGTTAGTTCTGCTTCTTTTCTGGAAAAGTTCTTCCTTAATCACTTAACAGCATCTTTATTGAGTTAAGTCTGAACAAATTGCTCATTAGGTAAAAAATGAAACCTGAAATCAGATGATTAAAGGCTTTGGTGAGATACAGGAAGCATATCAATCCGCTCGGTGATGAGGCCCATCACTAATTTACCGTAGTGGTGGAGCTCAGTCAGAAGCACCTGTGGACAGACGTCGTCTGTGATTACGGGAGTTTAGAGCATACAAGTCGTTGTTTAAAGTGAGTATGATGATAAAGTCGTCATAAAATAGATAAAATAAGATCAATAATGTTGCCTTCAAGGCGGTATATGTGAATTTACTTTATTCGCGATGTTTCAATCTGAAGGAAGTAATCCCTCTGAGCTAGTCAGTCATGCTACCGTTATAAAGTAATCTGATTTTAATTATCGCGTTCAATTTAAAGAATATCTCAAAGGATCTTAATTTGTATTAATTTTGTGTCACGTTATTTTATTGTAACGTATACACATTGAATTGACTTTAATGCTAATCGTGGCTCATTAGCTAACGTCGGAGCAGTACAGCCACACCCTTCATTTTCAGTCGCCATCTTGTTTATAATAATTAAACCAGAGTAAACGGTAATTCCATTTAGATTTTATTTACGCTGCTAGTGAGGATTAGGGGACATATTTACTTCGTTTGTTTCGTAATATTTCAAAAATAGTAAAATGTATTTTTTTGAACAGTCCAACTGAAGCTATCTGGTCGTAAGGACTTCCGGTTCCTGAGATCTGTGCGTTTTAACTTCCGGTTTAACGTTTTGTTTTAACTCTACCCTTCTTTGACAATGTTTGGTGTTATTTAAAGGCATTATTTTAAAGGTAGAAAGTTTCCCCAATTTCTCAGCGCAGCACAAAGTAACAGGAAAGTTTCCGGGCTGTATCAAAATAAAATGATTGGTTTACACAGGGCCTAGACCCTCTCACTTTTATTGAGTAATTTGGCATTCTTGTTATGTTTTTGGTTTGTTGTTATTAATATTCTTTCAGTTATGAAAACCCATTTACTTGACCGTCGTTCCTCTTCCTTTGTGAGCCTGTCGGTTGAAATAAAAAGGGGGTTCCACCTGTGTGTCTGCTGGAACACTTGACCTCAGTGTTCGATCATAGATAATTTGTAGAACAACAGGTCTGCTTGTTTATCATCAGTAATTTTATAAGTGATATAAATTCAGATATGTCCATAAGAGTGGATCATTTTCTAGTCCAGACACATAATATCCATTTGATTAACATTAATCCATTTGTGTGCGTTTTAACGAGTGCAGGTGATTATAAATCTCTAAGATTGTCAACTTCTTACATAGGCCACCAGTACCAGGTGGCCTACAATCCAATGAAGGAGGTGCGTTGTCTGAGAGCCGTCTTCCTTTTCCAGCACGATGAGTTGCTCGGCGCAGCACGGAGCTTCGATGGAGCGACGCTTTTTCTGCCCCACAAGCTGCCAAAAGAGGTACAATGAAAATTTGTAGAAGTCATTGGAGTGCGTAATTCCCAAAGCAGATTTAATATTCTGATGCTTTTATTACCTGGTGTTTAGGAGACGGTTGTCTGCAGAAAAACAGGGAAGCAGAAAAGGTCCAGATAACCATCACCCTGGTTAGAGAACTCCCATCATCTTCTCCAGTGTGTATCCAGTTTTACAACATCATCTGCAAAAGGTGTGTTTTCTGGTCCTTGGGCACCTGGATGAGCAAACGGTGAAACATAATGTGTCAGCGTGATGATTGGGGTTAATGTTGACGCGCGTTCAGATAGAAGTCATATGTTCTGATCATCTCCGCAGGATCTTGAGGATTCTCAACATGGTGAGCAGCTGATGGAGAGGTTGTGGGACACAGAACAGCTTTGTACGGGTTCCGTTTCACCTGAAACCTGCTTGTTTCTGACTTGCGAGATCAGAGGTGAATTCAACGAGATGAAGGACCTGACCGCCCAGAGCAGCGGGAGGTACGCCTCAACAGATTTGTCATCAATGTGCATCGGTAGGAGAAGTTCTCGTCACATACCAGGGTTCTGCTGCTGGCCCAGGTCAGCTCCTCTGCAGGCGGTGTCGTGTCCAGCTGGAGTTAAAATCATGGCTGACTTCTGATCAGTGATCCAGTGGATCCTGAACAGCTGGATCAATACACTGATTGGTTTGTTCCTTCTGATCCAGGATCGACTACCAGGATCTCCACAATGCCCTCCTCAGTTTTCTGCAGCGCTACGCGTGACCCCAGATTCAGATGGTCCATGTCTGAACGCAGGGAACAAAAGTACAGTATGATCAAGGAGCACCTGTGTGTGGATTTCCCCATGCCCAGCCAGTGTGTGGTGGCTCGGACCCTGAGCCGCCCCGGGAGTCTGATGACTGTCGCCACCAAACTCCTCCCGCAGATGGCCTGCAAGATGGGAGGGGAGCTGTGGATCCTGGAGAGCCCTGTGGGTCTGACACCTGTGAGGTGACCACCGAATGAAGGCGGGGCCAGTTTGTCCTGAGGCCCTTGCTGTGGTGGAGGAGTCAGAGGTTAAGGTCAAGGTTCAGTTGATGATCATTGGCTTGGACTGCTACCACGACAAGCAGGCCGGGGGTCGCTCGATCGGCGCTCTGGTGGCCTGCCTGAACTTGACAATGAGCCGGTGAGTCTATGTGTTTGCAGCCAGTTAGTGAGGCAGTAATCACTTTGAACGGACCTAGAACCGATCTGTAACGGGGTCTCCTTGAGGGTCTATAACCGATCTATGGCGTTGTCTATGACAGATATATAACTGGATCTAGAACAGATCTATAATGGGGTCTATGACGGATCTAGAAGTGGATCCATAACAGTTCTATAATGGATCGATTATTCAATTAAATTCAAAAAACTTAATTTGTCCCCAAGGGCAATTGAAGGCACATAAAGCAGCAAATTTTAATACACAGAAAGCCATTACCAACACTAAAATACACAAACATATGTACAAAACAAACAATATATGTATGTGCAATGGGGTACTAAATATAGATAGATTGTGGAAATTGTGAAACTAAAGATATCAAGACCTTTCGTATTGTGGCAGTATTATGTGTGTTGGTATGAAGAGAACTCCCATCATCCTCTAAACATAAACAGGTATGCAGTCACAGGTAAACACAGAAACTGAAGAGAGATTTAGGAGTCTAGGAGTTTGACAGCTTTGGGAACAAAGGTGGCAGCTCTGTCTCCAGACCAGAGCTGCCAAATTGTGGCTCTTCATCTTCAGCTCCTCCGGGTATTTTGTCTCAAGCTCTTTGACGGTCTTCTCCAGGACGGAGATCATGACGCTCTGCTGCTCCAGGTCCTGCCTCAGTTCCGTGTTCTCCTCCTCCTTCTTCAGCTGGGCCTCCAGCTCCTCACACCTCTTCTGCAGCTCCTGGCACCGGGCCTCACTGCTGTCTGCATGCGTTTCTTGGCACGATGATCTCTCATGCAGTTGGGTGTTAGTCGTGGAGTGATGAATGGTGGGTAGGGTGGTATGTAGTTTCCTTCCTTACAGTAACTCAGCTCGAGTCTGTTGTAGCAGTAATGGTCGTCTTCAAAGTTTTCATGAAGCGCTCTACCTCGGCATTTGCTCTAGGCCAATAAGGTGTTTCCTGTGTTTGAAACCAAGGTATTGGCTGAAGTATTTGAAGGATTGTCCATTGAACACGAGTCGGGATCCCTAACCCTAAACAGCCAGTAGGAACAGTCAACAGCAGCCACATGGGTCTGAGCTGTATCAGGTCCTCACAGGTGGAACAGCCGGTTGTCCAGCCTGCTGTCGGGCACCAGGTGGAGGCTCTGGCCCACCAGGACGGCCAGCTTGTGGGCTTACTGGCAGGGAGCCAGGACCCGGATGACCCCCTAAAGCACCAGAGGGAACCGGTCAGAACCCCAAACCTCAGTGACCTCTGCTGAGGGGGCCAGGTCAGGACCAGGGTTTGTTTTGGTCTTGTCATCACAATCAGTTTAGAACAAATATCACTTTCAATTGAAAGAGACTTGTTAGCTTAGCGTGCGTGAGCCTCCACTGACTCGCCTATCAGTTGTAGTACAGGTGACACAGCTTGTAGGACAGACGCTGCACGTAGTCGGCGTTCATGTCGCTGGAGTCGCGCACCACGGTGTAGTGGGTCGGGGACACCCTCCCCATGCGGACCACCTGGCTGATGTAACAGTCGTACCTGTATACCAGGACACGGTTACCTGTTGGTTTGCGCTGCTCTGAAAAATTGGGTGAACTTTCTACCCTTAAAATAATGCCTTTAAATAACACTGAGCATTGTCAATCAAGAGCAGAGTTAAAATGTGAAACTGGCCGTTAAAATGCACAGCTCTCAGTAACGGGAAGTCCTTACCGATCCCGGTGGCACCATCTCTTGACCTCTTGTTTGGCTCGTGCCCGACCAGTCTTTATTTTTTTTGATGATCAGATGGCTTCAGTTGGACTGTTCAAAAAATGTATTTTACTATTTTTGAAATATTACGAACAAACAAGGTAGATAAGTGACCAGGAAAACTACACCTCCCCTAATCCTCACTAGCAGCGTAAATAAAATCTAAATGGAATTACCGTTTACTCTGGTTTAATTATTCTAAACAAGATGGCGACTGAAAACGAATGGTGTGGCTGTGCTGCTTCGATGTTAGCTAATGAGCCACTATTAGCATTACAGTAAATTCAATATGTATACGTTACTATAATATAACTTGACACAGAAGTAATATAAATTACGATATTTTGCTGACCGAGCTAATTAAAATGAGATTACTCTATAACTGTAGCATGTCCGAACTGGCTAGCTCGGAGGGATTACTTCCTTCAAATTGAAAAATCGCAAATAAAGTAAATTCACATATACATATATGTTCATCTTATTTTTTCTATTTTATGACGATTTTAATATCATATTTTAAACAATGACTTGTGTGCTCTAAACTGCCGTAATCATAGACGACGTCTGTCCACAGGTGCTTCTGTCTGAGTTCCAACACTACGGTAAATTAGTGATGGGCCTCATCACCGAGCGGATTGATATGCTTCCTGTATCTCACCAAAGCCTTTAATCAGCTGAACATTGTCAAAGAAGCGTAGAGTTAAAACGTTGTTAATCACTGCAGTGCCAAAGGTATAGCTGGCAGTCAACATGTGGGGTATTTCATTCCACTCATCGGTCTGAGTCGTAGGCCTCAACGCTTCTTAAGTAGTTGTAGACATCATGGCCACTTACTGCAAAGATCTGGTTATCGTACAAAATAACGCCAAATCCATATCGTCTGGTGCTCATGTTGGTGAAGCGTGTCCACTGGTTGGTCTCTGGACTGTAAAATTCACAACTTTGAAGGATATTAAACCCATTATCCTCATTCCAACCACCACAGAGGTAAATCTCATTGATTGCTGCACAACCGGCATAATGTTTAACCAGCCTTTAAAAGCATCAGATCTCAGTAACCAGAAGACCTTACCGATTCCGGTGGCACCGTCTCTTGGCCGCGAGCCCGACCTCTTGGCTCTGGCTCGTGCCCCAACGTTCCTTCTAATTTTTCATGTGTCAGGGCAAACACACAAGCTTCCTGAGCACACTGAGGACCGCTGTGAGCAACATCAGATGTGCACGCTGTGGCCGTACACCAGTATCACACTTGTTCAAAACCTTGAGTCATAGCAAGTTACATGGATTATTAAAATAATCAAATTGCTGCAGCAATTTTCATTAGTTTACTTCTAATATAAGTGAGGGGGTCGGGTCAGGACCAGGTTTTGTTTTGGTCATGTGATCACAATCAGTTAAGAACTTTCCAACAGAGAGAGACTTGTTAGCTTAGCGTGCGTTAGCCTCCGCCTGTCAGTTGTAGTATAGGTGACACAGCTTGTAGGTCAGGCGCTGCACGTAGTTGGCGTTCATGTCGCTGGAGTCGTGCACCACGGTGTAGTGGGTCAGGGACACCCTCCCCATGCGGACCACCTGGCTGATGATGAAAGTCATACCTGTAAACCAGGACACGGTTAGCCGCCAACAGTAGCAGCTGAACAACCTCCCACAGGCCTTACACGTCCATGGGGTGAGGTTCCTTCTGTTGCTTCAAACATAACTAGATAGTCATATACAGTTTCACTTATGCCACATACAAAATACTTGTACTGTAGGGTGGTGTTGAAGGTCGGCTGATTTCCAGGACTTTGACAAGCACTAAGGTAGTAAGGTCAGGAACAGTGAAACACTCAAAGGATCCATTTTTGGTGTGATTTATTATTTCTGTCTGTTGTGCAGCAGATGCATCAAGGATTGAGGCTGACAACAATCAATGCTGGTTTTTTCCAAACAGAACAGAAACTAAGTATAAGCATACATGAAATAATGTATAACATAAATATCCATATCCAATAACCGAGCAAACGACACAAGGCATATGTCTATCATTAATACAACATACCAGCTAGTTCATTCATTTAAGCATAGTGATTAAAGGGACTCACACTGTCAAACAGTTGTTGCCAGATGATTGCAGGGATCTGCTGCAAGGAAGTGGGAAAAGGACCCACACCTATTCTTAGTTCAATTTATCAATTATGCTGCCTCCAAACTCCTCCTACTTCCTGAACCTCCTCCTATCAGCTCCTCCTCTGAGCCTGCTCTTCACAACACCACTCTTTAAAGCAATTTCTATTCAAAATGAGACAGTGCCACATCACAGGCCTCGCACTTCCAAGGGGTTAGGTTCCTTCTTTTGTACACGTGATGGTACAGTTGACAGATTCTGCGTCCCTGTGTGTCTATCGGACTGGAGTCTGCTGCCTCAGCAATGCCAACAGCAACGTGGTTAGTACTCCTTCTCGTTGGTCGGCTACTTAGTTCCACCTGACATCGCTGGGCCACCGGCTCAGTCTGGAAGTCATTGTGGGTCAGGGGCTTCACCTGGTGTGACTTACTGATGTCAAAGTGGACGAGGCAAGCGTTGGTAGTGGCAATGTCAAGAAAGTGCAAATAGACCGTGCGGTACCTCTCTGACTTCTTGGCCATTGGTTAGCTCTCCGGGTTGGGCACCCCCTCCTGTTTTCCCTGTATGTCCCACAGGCTCCAAACTTCAGAGGAAAAACTGGGGGCATGAATAAAAATCATCCATGTAGACATGGACAATTGAACAATAAATGGGGGAGCAGCACATGTTCAACAAGTAGTTTGTGGTTTGCAGACAGAGCTATAAATCTAATAAATCCATAATCGATCCATTACAGATGTCTTATCGATCCAGGTATGTTCTGTTTAACTGAATTGATCCCCGTAGGGAAATTATCAGTCCACTCAAGCACACACTGGTTATTAGTTGTATGCATATAGACGCCTCCCACTGTCAGTTTGAACTATAAGTTTTTGCCCCACACGTGACACTGGTGTTGAACTGGCGACTTCCGATCCCCAGTTCAAGACTTAGTGGACTGAGCTACTGCACTGTTATTATTTTAAATTAGTTAGTTATAGAACAGTTACACATCGATCAGTCATAGATCCGTTATAGGTCCTGTTACAGGTCAGTTATCGATCCAATTGGACATTATCGCCGCCCCCTTCCTCCCTTCACTAACGGGCTTCAAACACACGGACTCGCTGGCTGACCACCAGAGCGCCGATCAGCAGTCGATTCCGACGATCATCAGGTGTTTGAGCAACGCAAACGGAAGAAAAAGTGTTCAGATTTCACGTCTGTGAACCCTGACCTAGGAGTCCGATGGTTGCGGGGCCGTGATTGGATCACATGGTGTTTATAAAGCTTTGTTTTAAAAAAGTCCCCAGTGGTCCCCAACCACCGGGTCACAACTCTGTACTAGGCTGCACAGAACGTTTGAATTTTTATTATCAGTCTAAACATGTTTTATTTTGAAAAGTGGCTTCTGTGCGGAATGAGGCACAGATGTACACACTGTCATGTGACAGGTTACCATCCGTTACCCCCAAAATTAAGATAGAAATGATATAGAAATGTTCAGTATTTCTCCTACGTAGAATGCACAGATTATAAGTCGCTATATTTCTAAGTAAATCACATCAGTGCAGTTTCTTGAATTGAGTTTTTTTTGGTTATTTTCATGTTAAAAGGAATTTTTGTTTGATAATTAGCTTATAGAAATGTTGATTATGAATTTATGAACAAGAGGTTATTTACTGTCAATGTTTGCGTTAGACATCAGACCACTGTGGTTGGTTTATTAGCCAGGACGGCTGCGTCCTTTAATCGAGCAAATGAAGGCTGGGCTGTGAAAATATTGTCTTGGATGAAACCCGTCGGTGGCGCAAAAAAGGTTGGGGACCGCTGGTTTAAATCATTTAGACACAGCTGGCATCCCAGCAGATGGCTGATGGGTATATTCTGTGTGTGATTAGTTTCTAATAGAGTCCATAGTTTGTTGTGCTGAAGGATGAACTCTAGTCTGTCGCATGTTCTCGTCCCAGATGCATGAAGTCGACATTTCCTCTCCAGATGAACTGGAGCGTTTTGTACCTGCTCCTGAACGTCTGCTTTTGTAAATTTACTTTCTTGTGAAGTCGCACGCGGAGGAATCGTGATTTACCAAATGTTGGTATGTGATGCTATTTGTGTTAAATGATGCAACTGTTGAAAATGTGATTAGATGTCATCAGATGTTTGTTTCTACTGATTTGACCTTTAGGGTTAGGGTCATGGTGCAAACTACTGGAACGCCGTCACCATTTTTTTTTTTTCTTTCCTCACCTGCTCGGCAAACAGAAGAAGAGTATTCATTTCACCCCTTAGAGCACATGTATCAAACTCAAAACCCCCCTAACTTTCAAGGTCATCTATAGTATGACTTCGCCCCTCCATATTTGTCCAATCTTCTTGTCACCACTCCCTCTCGCTCCCTCAGATCCTCGTCCTCCTTACACCTGTCTGTCACCTCAGCCTGTCCCACTACCACGTGGTGCAGAGCGTTCATCCACTCTGCTCCCCGTCTCTGGAACTTGTTACGACCCCAACTGAGAAACATCAATTCACTCCCCCACTTCAAATCACAACTCAAAACGCATCAGTTTAAGGCCGTCTATTCCAACTGATACCGATTGCTCTTTTATTGATTTTATCCATTTATTTATTGTTGATTCTTTTACTGGACTTTGTGCATTTCTGTACGTGTACTTGAGTGTCATTATAGGTGCCTTTAAATAAAATTTATTTTGACCACGTCGGTCTCCTGCTGTAGTTCTCCTGCTGTAACTCATGGGAGGCTAAAAGGCCACGCCCACCTGCAACTCTGTCATCTGTCCCAGTCAGAGAAACGCTTTCTCCACCTTTAGGGCGGGTGTTTGTCTAAAAGTGGGCCGGACTTAGGACATTTAGACGTCATCTCCTCTATCTCGTCTGCAGCCATGGCAACCAGACCACAGATAACTACCCCCCCCCTTAAAAAGCCTTCAAACCCATGGAGAAAATGTCTGTTTCTGGAGGTGAACGTTCCAAACGTCCTCAATAGACCGGGGTCGAGGCTGCCACCCCAGAGGATGACATCATTGGGAGGCTGCGCCGCTCCACGAGGAGGATTCCTGCCGTGATCAACATTGGCGGGGTCAAATGTCACCGGAGACGTTTATGAAGGTAAATTGTTTTGGAGCTTATGAAATTTTGACCACATGACACGAATACTGAAGGAAATGACTCAGCGGTGGAATATTTACACCAGCATGTCAAATATCAGTTGGAAAAATACCTGGAAAAACATGGCAGATTAAACAGTGGTTTTCAAAGAAAGTAGCTAACAGGTAGCAGCGGTTAGCTGAATTCCCGTCGGAATGAGGCTCGACATTAAACTTAAATCTGACATTTTTGGTGGATGGTTTTAAAAGTTGAAGCCAGTGGACAGAAGTTCTGCGTTTGTTTGAGTCTTCAGGGATTTGAAATTTTTTTGCAGTGGTTCCACATTCTGGTAAAACCCACTGCGGTGTGGTTCTCCTGACCCCCCTGAACCCGGGTCAATCAAACATCCTCAGGTTCATCGGACGACGCGCTGCTGTCGGCTGGGATGTGTACCAGGTCCTACTTCCTGGAGGTGCAGGACGCTGAGTCAGTCAACTGGAAGCTAATGGTAGGAGACATGTTGTTTATCTGAATCTACATGGTTGTTTGCTTTGAATGAGTGTTACATGTTTTCCCATCAGCCCTTGGGGCAGTACAGGGCGGCTAAGGGCAAATGGAGGAGATGCCGCAGGACAGGCGGAGCAGGGATCTGGAGTCTGGATGTTTTTTGTACATATTTGACTCAAACTTTTTATTCTGTTGTATATTATAAAATATGAATAAAAGTCTGTTAGTCAATACTTTCTGGTTCAGCAGTGTTTTATCTATCACATTACAGGTTCGCTCCGCGTTGCACCGACGTGCCAGGAGTTTATGGGCATTGTAAACAATGCAAACTTCTCAATCATTTGTTTGCATTCCTATAGCTCCTCTAACCTTGTCCCCGACCCAGTTAGCATTAGCTTTAGCGCTACCAAGCTTTTTCATCGGCTGACTCCTTTTATGAGAAATTGTCCATATATTCATTCATGACATTCGTTCAAAAGTGATGTAAAAAAACAGAACGTGTCGAACTTTTCCTCATTGCATTGAAACATTATACTGTACTTGTTATACTGTTATTATACTGTACTGTCTGATGCTTTTATTTTGAAAGGTCATCGGAAATCAACCTATAGCGGCGATTACGTCCACTTTCATCCATGTTGCGCCCACACTGCCCTCCTGTGGTCAATGGCCGTATTACACATTTTAACTTCGCTCAGTCTTCGTGTCTGAACCCAGAACACTACATTACCCACGATGCAACGGTAGCGGAAGTCGTGTAAGCGCAGCAAGATGGTTTGGTTTCATTGTTTATCAGCAGTCAGACCGGCTGAAAGGAATGTGGACGCCGAGAGCAGGGGGGTTTCAAGCCAGGTGGGGGTCAGAGTTCATGTTCAGAGAGGTCAAAGGTAAACCTGCGTGTCTTCTGCTGAGTTTAACCCTTTCCTCCCCGACACAATGCCCCAGCTGAGCAGCCTCTCGGACGCTCTCTGTGTTTAGCCGCACAGACGTGTGTGAAGACTATTTCTCTGTGATGAAGCTGAACAAAACACACAGGAGCGTCTGACTGATGAACACCTTCACTCCATCCTGAGGGTTTCCTGACCCCCAACACTGATGAACTTGATGAAAGATGAGACACCATCAGACATCAGGTCAGCCTCAGACCAGTGAGCTTCACACAGCAGGAACCTGTTTTCACTTTTAGATTCAGGAACATTTTTACATTTGTTTCCACAAGACGTGATGTCTCCTTGAAGGAAGGATTGTTTTGTCTGTGTGCCATAGATTTTTATATTTTATTTATTTATATACAGTTGAATGGACTCAGGGAAAATGACAGATTAGAGCCATGACAAAGAATACAGCTGATTTAATTTACATGTATTTTATTTTTTTATTTTACTATTTGAAGGCAGTGATTGGTCGGATCATAGAGCAGCATAATAATGCATTTTCAGTTTATACCTCATGCAATTTCATTTATGCGTTTATCTTTATATTAATGTTTCCCCCTGAAGTTACTGACAGCCGTAACAAAATATTGCTTTATTCATTTAATCATTAAATATTAACTGTGTTCAATAGGCTGTGTTCATTTCAATATGTTTTAATAAACATTGAACCAGTCCGGCCCTCGGCTTGGAGCAGATTTGTTTGTTTGGCCCTCAGTGTATTTGACTTTGACACCCCCGCCTTAGGGTCATTAAATGTGACGGGGGGTTTGGTTCCCTCGTGACGAGCATTGTGACGGTCTGGGGGTGTTTTGTGTTACACTGATGGACCTGGAGGGGGGGTCTGTCTGGAGCATCGGAGCCGACATCCATGTCTTTGGCGTTCAGAGTCGACAAAGCCTGCAGCTAGATTAGTGTTAAAATAAACACAGTGGCCCCCCCATCATGAACAAGACTGTTACTGAGAGAACGTGCACCGCTCTGGATTCAGAGATGTGTTTCAACAGAAACTAACAACACACCTGTGTGTGATTGTTACAGGTTTGCGTGGGCGTGTGTGTGTTTCTGATTGGTTCCTCCTCTCAACGCGTCACCACCCTTCAGTCCTGGCTCCGCCCACTCCACCTGTTCCATCCCCGGCTCCTGATTGGTGCAGCCTGTCCTCCTCGGAGCGCTCCAATCCCAGATCCTCAATCAGAGCGGGAGCCCTCAAATCGTCTTCACCTGTTCAGACGGGGGGGGGGGCTGTTTCCTCACAGACAGTCTGCCTCATTTCCTCCTGGAGATGTTTGAACCAAATGTGTGACCACATTGTGGAAGAGTGGGCCGAGTTAGTCACCTGTCGACTGCAGGCAGGCGCTGGATTGTGTTAGCATTAGGAGTGGGGGGGGCAGCGCACCATTTTTTTTCTACAGCTGTAATCAGATTACTTTGTGGGTTTTGTTTTCATTGTACTTGTTTACAGACGAATCCAGCGGTCCTCTTGTGGTTCTATTCCTTTGTTTGAGCAGCATCCTTTGGCCCTTTGTTAATCTTGAAAACCTTTACCCTGTCCAGGGATTAAAATAATCTCTGGTTCATTAAATATTTTTATGTTAACCCTTTAAATCGGTTTCTTCTTGTTACAACTCTTTTTAACGAGCTGGGTTGTAACAGCGATCCATCCTGGAACCGGTGGATCATGTAGAGCGGTGGTCAAACTAAGGCCCGCGGGCCGGATGCAGCCCTCCTCCACATTTGGCACGGCCCCCTGAACAGTACCAGAAAAAGCCCCCTCCCCTTGTATCACTTAGTTGGATTTCTTAACTAGTTTGCTTTGTGGTTTTCAGGGAAGTAGGTGAGAGAGAGAGAGCTGCAGACAGTCTACGAGCCTCCTGGACCCAACAGAAGGGTCGGTCAGTCCGACAGGAAGTTCATGTCCAACAGGAAGTTCATGTCCAAGGCCTTTTTCTCTGTGAAGATCCCAGAGGGTTCTTTGGTTATCTATTTCATGAATAGTGTCTCCATCCTGTTCATCCAGTCTACTAGTAGATGTTACTTCACCCTCATGATAGTAAAATATCAGCAGCTTCTGATCACATTACAGGTTCTTCTTCTCAAAAACTTGATCCTGCCTTTTTTGCTGTTATTACCTACAAACCTGATGTCATCGGATCGCTTTTCGCCTGGCGGCCGCCTCTTCTCTCCCACACAATTAATTCAAAATTCATTTTAAAGAGCAATAAAATTTCAGCTGTTTCTGGTTCAGGGCTCCATAACCCCCTCTTTCTATACCTTCAACACCGCGGAGGGGACACGGCCCCCCCCGGGCCTCGTTACTGCGAGACACAGTTTTGATCCAGAACCTGCAGCGCTGGGTCGGGACATGAATGTAGAACCGAGGGCTCATCGTTACGGGCTAACCCACCACGCTACCGATTCCTTCACGCTCACACCTTTTCTCCGGGCGTATTTGTCTTCGTCGTTCAGGAAACGGCCTGAAAAAATGATGGGAGGGGGAGATTTGAACCCACAACCTCAGATCTGAGTTCCTCCTCTCATCTCTCTGAGCTAAACCTTCAGCTGCTGGATTTGGTTTGGAACTTGTATTTATGGGGTTCACAGGTGGAGGAAACACCCAAAATGTTTCTGTATCCGTGTTTAGAACCAACTCCCCACTACAATGCCCCCCTGGGTGTGTCCTCACACCCTCCTTCACACCTATGATCACTTTAACTCAGCTATGCGCATGTTTTTGGAACCACCAGACACGTGGAGAACATGCAAACTCCTCACAGAGAGGCCCTTGAAGGGATTTGAACCCCAGACCTCCTGGCTGTGAGGCGACAGCGTTACCGCTGCGCCGCCGTGTCACCCTGATGAGAGGACGAGGACGACTTCAAGAACAATTCACGCGTCCTTGTTTTTACTGTCTGCACTGTTTCACTGGACTAACTTCTGCTTTATTTGAAAATGTTTGAACCTTCTTGGCTCTGACCCGTAGATTTAACCCACGACTTTCCAGAAGACAATAAGTGTTTACATTTAGGCACCCCTGCAATTTCTGTTAAAAACTGACCTTGGCCCCCCATCGGAAAAAGGAAAAGTCATGTGGCCCTTATGGGAAAAAGTTTGGAGACCCCTGGGTAAAACCAACAAAGTATGTCACTCCTGAGGTGAACTCAAACAAAAAAGAACACAAAGACAAAGACACAAAAACCTTTTAATGAAAGAAAATACAGGCAAAAGACGACATGCATGTTGAATTCATATTCGAGTCTGTATTCATATCACTTCCTACTCAGTAAATACATTTCCTACCCTCCTGTGGCCAAACTTGGTACTGATAACAGCAATAATACAGACCTTTATGCAATTAAATTAAAACAAGTATTGACGTGCTTTAGGCGCAACATCACCAAAAGCCTTAAGACAAACATAATAGTAACGTTGAATTTCCTAGCATTATATCTGTTAAACTGCTCCGTAGTAAACTACACAATAAAGTTATTTGGGAAGACGTGCCATTCTCCGTTCTTGTAAGATCTCTAATCACGGTGCCCTCTTGTGGACATAGTGGGTAACTACAAAAACATTGAGACAAAGTTAGACGTTGTTACATTGTCAACAGCTTCCGGCTTTGACTATCAAGATAATCCAAATGTTTTTAATCGGTCGAACGATTGCGTGTTTGCCCCCCTCCCCGATGAAAGCGAGTACAATTTTGAAAACAACCGACACTTTTAAATTAGTTGTTTGCATTACTATCGGTCATTTAACTTCGAGGTTTGTAGGGCAGACTGCACTGATGTCCCCGACAGAGTTAGCAGTCGCTTTAGCGCTACCGAGCTTATTCACCGGCTGACTCCTTCTTTGTGGAAAAATCGTCTGTATGTTAATTCGTGGCATTAGTTCAAAACCGATGTAAATATATTAAGAACGCGTCGCTCAAATTTTCTCGTATTTTCCTCATTACACTGAAAAATTACACGTCGTTAGTTTCGTGCTTTTATTTTGAGAGGCCATCGGAAATCAACCTACATCGGCGATTCCATCCACCTTTATCCATGTTGTGCCTGCACTGCCCTCCCGTGGTCACTGGCTGTATGACATATTTTAGCTTGACTCAGTCTTGGCGTCTGAACGCAGACGAAAAATCATCTACTTTACCTTTAGAAAACACTAACGAGAAGGGAGTGGGGGGCTACTGCTAGTTTGCATTTCCAGCAGTTTTAGGATTGTATACATTTCAAATAGTGAGACATGTTACACTCTGTTGCTCACGTTTTGATCGATGTAAATGGAAAATCATCATTTCAACGTGTAGCATTTCTAATTGCCGAATAGGTTAAACCAACAATTAAAGGATGTGAATCTTGAGGTGAACTCCAAAACAAAAAAGAGAACAAAAACACAAAGACAAAGACACGAAAACCTTTTAATAAAACAAAATACAGGCAAAAGACGACATGCATGCTGAATTCATATTCGAGTCTGTATTCATATCACTTCCTACTCAGTAAATACATTTCCTACCCTCCTGTGGCCAAACTTGATACTGATAACAGCAATAATACAGACCTTTACGCAATTAAATTAAAACAAGTATTGACGTGCTTTAGGCGCAACATCACCAAAAGCCTTAAGACAAACATAATAGTAACGTTGAATTTCCTAGCATTATATCTGTTAAACTGCTCCGTAGTAAACTACACAATAAAGTTATTTGGGAAGACGTGCCATTCTCCGTTCTTGTAAGATCTCTAATCACGGTGCCCTCTTGTGGACATAGTGGGTAACTACAAAAACATTGAGACAAAGTTAGACGTTGTTACATTGTCAACAGCTTCCGGCTTTGACTATCAAAATAATCCAAATGTTTTTAATCGGTCGAACGATTGCGTGTTTGCCCCCCTCCCCGATGAAAGCGAGTACAATTTTGAAAACAACCGACACTTTTAAATTAGTTGTTTGCATTACTATCGGTCATTTAACTTCGAGGTTTGTAGGGCAGACTGCACTGATGTCCCCGACAGAGTTAGCAGTCGCTTTAGCGCTACCGAGCTTATTCACCGGCTGACTCCTTCTTTGTGGAAAAATCGTCTGTATGTTAATTCGTGGCATTACTTCAAAACCGATGTAAATACATTAAGAACGCGTCGCTCAAATTTTCTCGTATTTTCCTCATTACATTGAAAAATTACACGTCGTTAGTTTCGTGCTTTTATTTTGAGAGGCCATCGGAAATCAACCTACTTCGGCGATTCCATCCACCTTTATCCATGTTGTGCCTGCACTGCCCTCCCGTGGTCACTGGCTGTATGACATATTTTAGCTTGACTCAGTCTTGGCGTCTGAACGCAGACGAAAAATCATCTACTTTACCTTTAGAAAACACTAACGAGAAGGGAGTGGGGGGCTACTGCTAGTTTGCATTTCCAGCAGTTTTAGGATTGTATACATTTCAAATAGTGAGACATGTTACACTCTGTTGCTCACGTTTTGATCGATGTAAATGGAAAATCATCATTTCAACGTGTAGCATTTCTAATTGCCGAATAGGTTAAACCAACAATTAAAGGATGTGAATCTTGAGGTGAACTCCAAAACAAAAAAGAGAACAAAAACACAAAGACAAAGACACGAAAACCTTTTAATAAAACAAAATACAGGCAAAAGACGACATGCATGCTGAATTCATATTCGAGTCTGTATTCATAAAATATTTTCGGTTTTTGGTAACCGAGCAGCGTCATCACCATAGCAACAGAATCTGTCAGCTGTTTCATGCTGATGCACGTCTGCCATCAGCGGGGAATATACAGTACATTACTACAATAGTGCATCAGTTTGGCTCGCTGGTGGAACAGTTTCATTATTTATGTATTTATTTACTTACTTGATTGGGACAATGTTAGCTGGAGTTAGCATAGTTGCTAATTCACATTCATGGTCTTCAGGCAGGTCAAAACAAACTGGTAATATACTGTGATACCCCGTGTGTTGTTACTGTTGTGTGTTGCCGCCCTGAGTCGTTCTGTGCGTGTGAGTTGCGCCTGAGTTTGCAAGACTTGAAGGGGGGGCATTTGAGTGTGAAAGGTGAGTGGTGTGATGATTGTTAAGAATGGATGCCAAAATAAAGACGGCTCAAGAAATACAGTGTGCGTTGCGTCATCCTCGCCCATCATTGCACGACCCAGAAGTGTCATAGTCTGAAGAACAACACACTTATATGACAAACCCACTCAGGAATCATCCTGAGGTGAAGGAGGCACTGGAAACGGCTTTCAGCAGGCCTGTGGTCATCTCCAACCGGGCTCTTTACCTGCAGTGAACCTAGTTGAAGTTCTGTTGGAGGCCTGGTCCAGTGTAAGGGTTCAGCAGCCTCTGTTGCCATGGGTAGCCCCTGTCCCCCATATAAAATCCATCAAAGTCTCAAAGCCATCAAAGTCTCCTGTGGTGTATAGTGGACATATTAGAGTGGATTACAGGATGGAGACAACCTCTACGCTACTGACCACGTTACAATCTTCTGCTCAGGTAAGACTTATCATACATCCGTGACTCAGGAACCGACCCAGAACACTTTGTCTCCACATCAGAAATGTAGTCTGGAGCTTCACACGTGACCTGGACAGAATGTGGTACTGATCATAGAGATAACTGTCTGGATATGATGGGACATCTGAACACGATACAAGGATATTTAATTCTCCGTGAATTAATGCTGAACCTTCACCAATGGGATCCTCATCAAACAGACATGCCATGTTTGCATCTAAAATCCCTCTAAAAGACAGACTGAGTGTCTTTTGAATGATCAAACTGAACTACAGTAAAAATCACCTTCGGATAGAATCAGGAAATGAAACGTGAGCGGCTTTGAAAGAGGCCAGAGTCAGAGGAAACCTTGGGTTTATGGACTAAAACCTGGTCTTGGCTGGGTTAGCTCCAGAGAGTCTATTACTATGGTAACAAACGCAGAGATTCAGTTACTCGCTTCATGAAACAGGTTAGGGTTACTGCTCTAACTCTGAAAGTTTGAATTAGCCAAGAAAGTCTTGTTGGATGTTGAACTATTCCAGAAATGTAACCACATTTGTTTTAGTTTGTTAAAAGTTTTTGAATTGTTGGACGTACAGAATCGAAGAACACACATTGTTTTTCATTTAGTGTGTTGTTCGACACAAAAAATGTCACACTAGATGTCGACGCCATCGTGTCATTTATAAATCACTCACTAGGAAGCGTTTTGTCACATCAGTGTGGGCCGTTGAGACGCGCTGTAATCATTGATTATGTCCGGTTTGAGCGTCAGCCTGAGGCCTGAGGTATTTGCTAACGGAATGCTATCCAAGCTATTCTGGGATGGAGCTGCGGACGAAGATGCTTCCAGCTCAGAGTTGAGCAGAAGGACTCCACATTAGTCATCAATAATGTTTCCGTTTCCTCTCCTCTGTTTGACGTCGCTGCAGTGATCCTGACCCAGCATGGCCTCCACAAACGTGACCCTGGAGAACCAGCTGCACAGCGCCCAGGAGAACCTGCAGTTCCTGCAGCAGGACCACGCCAACACGCTGAAGGGGCTGCACACCGAGATTAGCAGATTACAGCAGCGGTGCACAGGTGAGCGTCGCAGGAGGTCGTACGAACTCACATAGCGAGGACGACACGCCAGGATGAAACCATTTAGTGATGGTTTTCAACTGTTGTGGGCGTCCATTGAAGTGTAAGTAATGTACATCCGCTATTGATATGATTTAAGTTCTTTATCTGTGGGGAGCCTTTGCTGCCTCCCATGTCTGCTGTGCGTGATCCACCTAGTTAGAAACCAAATAAGGGTGCCGCGGTGCCTACAGTTATATGCTTGTATTTTTAGAAACCACACACAGACAGATCTAGTCAGAGGTTATATATATATTTCTCTACACCCTGTCCAGCCACTTTGACTACAATAAAGTGTTCAACCGGAACTTCTGGACTCGCAGGGATTTGATCAGTGACCTGAGTGGTGGGTGGGGATTTCTGGAACCCAAGTTTATGAGAGAAGCCATTGTCAGCCTACTCTTTCCTTTAGTCGGCGCTCCAACTTCCTGTCTCCTCAGTTAACCTGGAACTGGATCTAATCCTGTCAAAAGGAAACTACCACCAGGTGGAACGTGACGGCCGCTCGTCACCAAACACACGGCTGTTAACCTGTAACTGCAGCGTCACGCGTGACGCAGGATGAAGACGCAAACTAACTCTTCTGTCTTTCCTGTCCACAGACCTGACGTACGAGCTCACCATGAGAAGTTCTGACCCGTCAGGTAAGACTCCATCGATCTGAACACACAAACACGCATCAGGACCCAAATCAGTTAGAACCCAAATAAAAACGTCCCATCTGAATCTTTATTAGAAGACCAGCTGGTTCTGATGTCATTGGTCCGAAGCCACGATATCACATCGTTACGAAACGTAACAGGACTGTTCAGAACCTTTTCAGACCTTCTGGTCCCAATCAGACCAACGCTGGTCCAGATCAGCACATCCTTGAGAACCTTGAGATATGAGTTGAATCCATTTGTCTGAGCTCGTAAGTCAAACCACATTCCTCCACTTAAAATAACTGAAATAGCTGGGGGGGGGGGGGGTGTTTGCAGACAGCAATGAGGTCCGGTTCCGGGAGCTGCAGAAGAGGTGTGAGGAGCTGGAGGCCCAGCTGAAGAAGAAGAAGGAAGAGGAGAAGAAGGAACTGAGCCGGACTGGGACCCGTAGCAGAAGAAAGCCATAATCTCCGTCCTGGAGAACACCGTCGAGGACAGGGAGAAGAAGTACCTGGAGGAGCTGAAGATGAGGAGCTGCAAACTCTTCATCTTCAGATTATGAGTAATACATTACTAACAATTCATAAAGACTTCCTCCTAGAAGAGAACGACTATACAGCATCCCAAAAGTTTCTTGTTTACAACACAACAACCTATTTGTGTTGTAAATTCCCTACGTTTTTGCTAAGTTGTTGTGATATTTAGATTTATTCGGACAACTCAGATGCACTGGGGGGGGGTCCTAGCTACGTTTTAGCCCATGTGCCAATGGAGTTAGTGATCGTATGCTCCACGGAGGCTGTGTTTTCCTTACCCAAAGAATTTGAGTTCTGTAATGCAAGTCATTAATTACATATAAGAAGCTTGAATTGTTCCCTGTGTGGCGCCTGCTCTCTGTCTGGATTTACTGCTGTGGATAAGCTGGTTCCAGCAAACAAAGTCCAGCCCCCCCCCCCCGAGTCTCTCTAATATTGGTCCTTCAAGCCTGATTCAATTCGTCCACGGCGTTGCCATGGACACACAGAGAACCACAACAGATTAATATGGAGCACAGGTAGGAGCAAGGAGACGACAGCCTCCTGCCCACGGCAACAGCAGCTACACAGACTCAAGCAACTTCACCAAATATGCCAAGTCAAAGGCAGGACAATTATGTTCCTGACTCAGTCTCCACCACCAACACCAACTTCTGCGCTCAGGTTTGGAGCAATTCCACCAGCACATGTTCTGTGGCCTCATGCAGTCAAGTCCTGCAGGTCAATCAAAAGATGCCACGCAGGTCGATAACTGGACCATCAGGTGTTTTCTTTTTAAATGTGAGACTTGGGTAAGATTTGGGAATGAAAACTAATGCTTTTATTTTTTGTGTATGCGTCTCATTTTACGCAGTAGCTGCACCACGGTGGAATTCATCCGGCCAAAAATAATTTAAATTGATATAATGGTTCGGCGTCTAAAGGGTATTGTTCCCCGGGCTTTCATGCACCTCACGATCAAGAGTTTGAAATCACCTCGAACGTCCAGTCGTCACACAGGAAAACCACTTTTATTCAGACTATATTTTAAGTACTGGTGCACCAGAAAATTTTAATTCACTAGTTATCTGATGACCCCCGTGTCAGTGGGATGTCCAGGGCTGAGATCGGCCTTCTTTTTCTTCAAGGATATTTTTCAACTCTTTCCAAACCTACACAAAAACTATTGAACAGATTTCCTCTACAGCTGGTGGAAGGACCGAGCGGGTGTCACTATTTTTATTCTAGAAGTCATTTTTAATCTGGGTCAGGTGATCCAGGCTATTTAAATTGTACAGGATCACAGTAAACCCCTCACTGTGTAATAACAGCTAATCATGATCCAGACTGACCTGAGACCAGATTATAGCTGAAACTGATTCAGTTCAGACAGCTATGGTGAATTAGGGTTATGGGTGAAATTTCTGATAAGTCGATGAACTGGAGAACAGTTTAAATAGATCAACAGAAAACCTCTGAGCCTTCATTGAGTTCAGCAGCAGAGTCTTGGAGGTTTTTCTGTTCAGGTCTAGATCTCCATCAGAGCTCCGGCCAAACTGGACCTGGATCTCTGGATCAATGTTACGTCTGGAGGAGGAAGAATGAAGCTGACACTGAAAGGGGAGGTCAGCAGGTCAGAGCAGGTAAAGAGTAAAACACCTTAATATCAGTATATTGATCTTGTTAAACTGTTCAGTCATTGCAAGCAGCTCATTTTTTTGTACAACTGTTTTATCTATTTGTATATTACTAGCATGTTTTGACCTGCCTTAAGACAATGAATGTGAATTAGCAAATATGCTAACTCCAGCTAACATGTTGATTGATGTCCATTGTCCTACTAAAATAACTACATGAAGAAACTCTTCTACCAGTGAGCCAGACTGATGTAGACTGGAGGTTGACGCACGTAATGCTATATTCCCACCGCTAGATGGCAGACGTGCATCAGCATGAAACAGTTGACAGCTTCTGTTGCTATGGTGATGAAGCTGCTCGGTTACCAAAAACCGATACTCTTCCCTGACAACCGCTGCACAAACACTTTAAGGTTAGTAACAACCTCATTTCTAATCCAGGCTGTAATTCCAACAGCTAATATGTATCGATCCGACTGGAAACGACCTCGACTGCTCGTAGGGATGAGGTCTCAACCGGTTTCCCATGATGCATCGCTTTATTTTGTGTGCTAGTAGCTCTCGGAGATGATCGGAACCTGACAGAGCCGCCCTCCCCTCTCACCCGACCGAGGCGAGCCCGACAGCATCACCGACATGCCCCGCAGAGCCGAGCGCAGCTAGCCGGCCGGTGTTCATTCCGTTCAACGACAGTTTTCAAATAATAATCAAACCCCGCGCACTTTAGCCTCAAGGTAAGCTCTCCGAAACCTAACAGTTAGCTGTTTAGCTAGGTTAGCTTAATGAAAGCGTCATGCGTACTTCCTCTGTTTTCCATTCAGAGACGCATTTTGACGCAAATTATTTTATCACCAATGTTCGTGTTTTTTTTTTGGTTTTTTTTTGTTTGTTTTTTTACGAACACACGCGGCTGGTTTTAATCACATTCACATCCTGTAGCAGTATATTCGTCATAAAAATAACGAATATACGTCCAACTTTATGAACTTGAATTGAAATTTTTTGCCTCTTTTTGGGCTTCAACGACCGCCGAATTTTTACAGAACAGCCCGGCGATGTCAGAAAATGTAGGTTCTAAACTAAAATTGGACAATTTCCCGTTGAAAAAGCGGTTGTTTATTGTGCATATTTATAACGGGACTTCGGCGGGACGTAGGAGCTAGCTTGATGGTGGACAGCTCCTCCCGTTAGCTGCCCGGACTAGATGCAGTGACGGCATCCAGCAGCACGGAGTACAAAACACAACACAGGAAGTATGTTGAATTCGATTGTGTTTACTACTGCTGGTGTTTGCTGTGTGGATGAACAGGGTCTCGTGCTGACAAACGTAACGGTCCTCCGGTAGCCCCCCCGTAGCCCCCGTAGCCCCGGTGCCGGGTGAACGCCTGTTAATCCGGGGTGCTGTCCGCAATGCAGGTGCTGAAATTTTAAATGGAAGGATCAGCAAACGTGGGGGTTGACGTGTTTTCCTGACATTAACATGATGTTGTTGACATAAAATGACCCCCCCCCCCCGCCGCCCTTAATCCTTCCGCAGCATTAGTCTAAGGACTATTTGTTTTTGGTGCTTCAATGACGTCACCGGGTTCGCGGAAGCAGTGGAGTGATAAAATAGTTGTAACTAGGCGGCATCAGAGACTGCTGTCATGAGGTCATTACGCCTGAGATCATCAGCCCTTGATTGGCTAACCCGCGTCACGGGACTCCTGGATCAGGACACCCCCCTTAGAATTTATTGTTTGACATTTATTGAGCAAAAACTAGAAAAAAAAACCCGCTTTAATTCTCCTAAAATCTTCACAGAAATCGGTTGAAAACTTCCGTGACCAATTTTGAACAGGTGGATAAATACTGGGAATGACACAGCAGGAAATCAATGCGCTGTATTAATATTAATATTCGGCCCTCTTTCTACATATTCTTTTTTTTTTTTGTATTTTTACACTTTGGTTAAATTTTATAACAGTGGGATTAAAAGAACAGAAAGGGACAATACAATTATTTGCATTTTGCATAATTATTCTTTGGTTAAATTCCACACTGACTTTAAGGTGTGGGAGCAAATGAAAAATGTTAAATCAGACAACAGATTCATGAGACCTTAAGAAAACGACAACGAATCAACGTCATTCAAAGGTTTCCCCGGTTAGGTCTCAGATTTATGGTGACGTGACAAAACAACTAAAACAACTAAACCCAAATGTGAATCTGGTCGATTGTGTAACTAGAGCTTCCTGGCAGGGCAGGACGGTAGCTAGCAGCTAGTGTTTCCTGCAGCTGCAGTTCATTGATTATTCATGTTCTATGTGGAGAAATGCTGTTGGGATGTTTGTGCCTTCAGCTCAGTTTGTTGCAGTCAACAGAAACACAAACCGACAGTCTTATAAATGTGTTTGTTGATGACCCTTCACACAAAAAAATGACTTAGCAAACCATCAAGACGCAACAGCAAAGTTTGAACTAATTAAAAAAGTCTTGTTAGATGTTGAACTACAGAAATGTAACCACGTTTTAGTTTAACGTTTTTGAATTGTTGGACGCACAGAATCAAAGATGACACCTTGTTTTTCATTTAGTGTGTTGTTGGACATATAAAATGTCACACTAGATGTCGACACCATCGTGTCATCTATAAATCACACACTATGAAGCGTCTTTCACATCAGTGTGAGCCATTTAGACGCGTTGTAATTATGTCCAGTTTGATCCAGAATCAGCCGGGGGAAACGTCAGCCTGAGGCCTGAGCCGGGTTCTGAGGATGGCTCAGGTATTTGCTAACGTGACGCTATCCAAGCTATTCTGGGAAGGAGCTGTGGATGAAGATGCTTCCAGCTCAGAGTTGAGTGGAAGGACTTCACATTACTCATCAATAATAGATTATCCTTCAGCCATCAGGACACACTGCTGGCTCTATTTATGACCGCATCCTGGTTGTCACATGTTCTCCCTTCCCCCCCAAAAGACAAAGAAATTTACACAAACAGCTGCTCGAAGTGGGACGTGTGTCAATCGAGGTATCGTTCCATTTATTATTCATGTTGCCAAGCTGATGATGTAAGAGTGAGCAGCTCTGGGATGTTTTATATATGCAGCCGGAGACTTTCTTTGCTCTCAGCGATCGATGTGCTCTTCATCGTGTCCTGTTGCAGCTGTGTGGCCGAGAGGCGACCAGTCATCGGTTCTTCCTCCTCTCTTGTTCCGGAACGTGATGCTTAGCTGGTCGACCTGCTGCTCGCTGGAACTACAGAGCCAGAAGCGTCTGTGACAGGATTTAATGCTCTAATCTCACAGTAATTAGTTCCATCTCCAATCTGAAGCAGACTTGCCCGACTAATCGGCAGCAAAAGTTGGAGCACAGCCCGAAACAACAAGACATAGTGGCACCTTTCTGTTTACTCTCCTCTCTTTTACGTCGCTGCAGTGATCCTGACCCATCATGGCCTCCACAAACGTGACCCTGGAGAACCAGCTGCACAGCGCCCAGAAGAACCTGCTGTTCCTGCAGCAGGACCACGCCAACACGCTGAAGGGGCTGCACGCCGAGATTAGCAGATTACAGCAGCAGTGCACAGGTGAGCATCCCAGGAGGTCGTACGAACACACATCCCATAATCAGGGCCGGATGCGGCGCCAGGATGAAACCGTTTAGTGACGGGAAGCTCCCCCACCCCGTTGTAGCGATGCAACGCAGCAGATCCCGTATGGAGCATGCAGGCAGTAATGAGGAGGGACTCAAACCGGTCCTCCAGGAAATCAGTCGACGCTCCAACTTCCTGTCTCCTCAGTTAACCTGGAACTGGATCTAATCCTGTCAAAAGGAAACTACCACCAGGTGGAACGTGACGGCCGCTCGTCACCAAACACACGGCTGTTAACCTGTAACTGCAGCGTCACGCGTGACGCAGGATGAAGACGCAAACTAACTCTTCTGTCTTTCCTGTCCACAGACCTGACGTACGAGCTCACCATGAGAAGTTCTGACCCGTCAGGTAAGACTCCATCGATCTGAACACACAAACACGCATCAGGACCCAAATCAGTTAGAACCCAAATAAAATCTGAATCTTTATTAGAAGACCAGCTGGTTCTGATCTCCTTGGTCTGAAGTCACGATATCACATCTCTACAAAACGTAACAGGACTGTTCAGAACCTTTTCAGACCTTTTGCTGACAAACACAGACGAACATTAAAAAATGACCTACTTTGGGTAAGGTCAAAGGTTAAAAGTCAGTCAGCAGACTTAACAGCAGCCTGAGAGGAAGGAACTTCACTGATCCAGGAACAGCTGGAGGAATGGAACGCTTTGACCTCTGACCTCTGAGGGACGTTTCAGAGGTTTTGGATTCATCATGGCTGCAGCAGAAGTCTACCTCAGTCCGTGCTGGACCCGTTTTCTGCGAGAGGTCAGACCTCAGAGCGGAGACAAAGTCCCTCACTGGAAGCACTGCATTGTGGGACCTGTTTAAAGCTGCGTTGCTGAATGCCAATGCCCCTCCCCCCACGTTACCATGGCCACGACACAGTCACACACCAGCCTGACGGAGGACTCTGGCGTCTCCAGGTCGACTCCAAGCACTGTCCGCTGTTGGATCTGATGCGTCCAGTTTGCTGATGACCTCCACGTGGCGCTGGTCCCAATCGGACCGGCGATGGTCCAGATCGGACTGGCGCTGGTCCAGGTCAGACTGGCGCTGGTCCAGGTCGGACCGGCGCTGCCGGTACTTAGAGGCCCTATCATGTTCGTGTCTTAGGAACTGGAGTGCAGGAAATTAGATTATCTGTCACAGCGCTAATGCGCAGCCTGCAGCCGGCTTAGTGCAGCAGGGCACAGCTGCTCCAACCCGGGCGAGCATCGTCCTCACCGTCCCCTGGAGCTGGACGCTGCAAACATGGCTGAAACTGGGCGGGGCTGGCAGGGGTGGCGGTTGCGGTGAAGGTCAAAGAGGAGTGGAGCCTCTGCTGTCTACGACCTCTGTGATGTGTAACTGGAGCTTTCTGCAGACTCTCCACCCGATCTGTGGCAGCGGCTGGGCTTCATGGGCTAATGCTTCATCTGGGCTGTGGGTGTGGCCATCCTATGAGTATGCAGGACGCTTTTTACCGCACCGCTAGTCCCGAAGCTCTATCAGACGCTGCAGACTGAGCTGATGTGTGTAGGCGTGTTTGATTCAGGGTGTTTTAGATTTTATAACGGGAGTCAATGTCATCATTAGAGAAGGTAAAAACAGAAGAACCTGGAGATACGAGTTGAATCCATTTGTCTTAGCTCCAGAGTTCATTTTACCTCAAGAAAGTAGTGCATCCTTGGAATGCACTTCCAAAAAAAATTGTGCAGCCCAAAAGTAATAACAGAATATACGGTAGAAGCGTACGCATGGATTGAGTTTTGCTAATAGTACAATATAAAAACTAAACAAACTGTTAATTTTGATGTTTTTGTTAATAACATCATAACTTTTTAAGGAAGAAGTTTTATCAAAATGTTAAAACCTGGTAGTCATTAAAAAAAAGTTTCAGAAATATTGAAAGATGTAAGTTGGTTTTTTTTTCACTTTTGCTTTTCAATCAATAGTTTTCTTTGCCTTTAAAGAGACAGTGAAGTCAAAATGAACCAGGTCTGTATTTAAAGTACATAAGTAAACAAAAGGCTTGGTGGCATTTTTAATGATCAATGGGGACTTAAAAAAACAAAATTTGTGACAGCGGAAGTGACGCACTTGTAGACATCTCAGTGAATCCATATCTGCGCCGTTATATAAATATACAGCAAGCGACAAGGTAACAAGCCGACAGTATCACATTTATTAATCAGGATGTCATCGAAAATTATGTCATCATCAGATACTGAGGACGAGTTCCCTGTGAACCCACCTGGGGGTGTAATTATCCTGTATAATTATCACCTGATGTGTGCTGAGGATGTGAGTTTGGACATCTAGCGACTCATCCCAGGTGGATTCACATTCTGACGGAGATATCCAACTAGTTATAATGTCCCGTTTTGGTTTACTGTGCGTATGGAAAAGTTAATCGCATTAACCTGTCAATAGGATTTTCCATATGTTAGCATTGAGCTAACCACCTGTGTGTGGTTGTGTGTATTACAGGGGCCTGTACACCCTAATATATATATATATATGCATGCATGTGATTGACAAAAATACTACAGTGGGTATTCTTAATTTCCCTTCGGGGATCACAATAGTATATAAAATTGAATTAAACACTTAAAATTAAAGCTAACAAACACCTGCTGCTTGTTTTTTTTTGCAGACAGCAGTGAAGCCCGGTGCCGGGAGCTGCAGAGGAGGTGTGAGGAGCTGGAGGCCCAGCTGAAGAAGAAGGAAGAGGAGAACAAGGAACTGATCCGGGACCTGGAGCAGAAGAACGCCATGATCTCCGTCCTGGAGAACACCATCAAGGAGAGGGAGAAGAAGTACCTGGAGGAGCTGAAGATGAAGAGCCACAAACTGGCCGTTTTGTCCGGGGAGCTAGAGCAGAGGGCGAGCACCATCGCTTACCTCACCTCCCAGCTTCACGCCACAAAGAAGAAGCTGCTAGCCGGCAGCTCGTCGGAGGCGAGCCCCAACGTCAGCCCGGTCACGACAGCCAAACCCTCGCCACCGCCGAAGGACAGGCAGCCCGAGACCCCACGGCGTCGCATGAAGAAGAGCCTCTCGCAGCCTCTGCACCCGGAGCTGACGGAGGTGTACCGGCTCGGCTCGGACGGCAGACGTCTGGTCCTGCGGGAGACGGTGGACGCCATGCCCGACCCTACGCCCTTCCTTCAAGCTGGGAGAGAGTCGCCCGAACTGCAGGTCTTGCGAGAGCGGCCCGCCGTCATCCCTCCGATCGCCTCCGAGCGCCCCCTGGGCGCCTCGGCCAGCCCCCGCCACAGCCCCGCCCGGGACCGTCAGTACAGGGCTCACGTGGGCGTGGCACATCGCATCCCACACGGCGCGACCCTGCAGGCCCCGCCGCAGCCCGAGGTGGAGACCCTCGCTGTGGACCAAGTCAACGAGGAGAAGGTGGTGCGGAAGCGCACAGGCGCAGACAGGACAGCTTAACGCGCTACGCTAACAAACACACGTCTACTGTATACACGCCACGCTGCAACAGCAGGGAGGAGCCTGACCCACTGTGTAGCCTGCTTTTTACACTGCAATATGAAAATACTCCATTACTCATAATCATAAAGACTTTTTCCTCCAAGAGAACAACTATACAGCATGCCAAAAGTTTCTTATTTACAACACAACAACATATTGTATTATACACACCTCGACTTCCACGTGTCTACAGCGGATTCTCAGCCAGATATCTGCGTCAGTGCCTGTTCAGCTGGTTCCAACATACACAACCTGAGTAGCATAGTCACGGCTAATAGCTTAGCTTCACATCATCTCTGCACCACCAGTCCCACGGTCATCCCGACATATCAACAAACCTAACAGGATGTCTGCAGCTTCACAGGGTGGAAGTGAAATCAGTAAAGTCCTTCCTCCCACCAAATGTCCATCTTCTTCCTCGCTTCACTTTAGCGACGTTACTGTAGCAACACGCTTCATCATCAACGACGGAGGCATGCCGGTAAAACGCTGCGGCGCTGTGAGACTAGAGCGTCGGCTTCTATTCACTGATAGTATTTGTGATACATTTTTGAAGATCCTGCTGTAGTATGGTTCTCACTGTTCTTATAAATGCTGTACGTTTACACTGACGTGTTTAGTTTCAGTTATGGTTTAGTAGAGAACACAAACGCACCTCCAATCGACAGAAGTCACCGCACCACACAAGGGGAATTGTAATCGATTAATAACCTGCTTTTCTCATTAATATAACTTGTCTTTGAAATATACAATAAAGCACTGTTTCTGTTTGATTACCTGAAGACTGTTTGTACAGAAAATTAAAGGAACTGTTTACCCCAAAATTAAAATCCACTCATTATCTAGTCCTTATGACAGAGAGTCTGGGGAATAAAATAAAGACAACTTTTTCTGGACGAACAAAACAAGTGTGATGATGAGGATGAGTCGGATCATCAGATTTGGTCTCCAATGTATCTGCAGTTCATCCTTTCAGCCACCAGGTGTCCTCAAATCCACATTAACAACGTGATGGAGGTTGGTTGTCGGTATGTGCTGATCGATATCATTAAAGTTGGTTAAAGATCCAGGTGAGGTGAACCACCTTTATTCTCCTCCTCGTCCAGAAGAGGAAACCATACGAACATTACTTCTAAGTTTAACGTCTGAGTCAACGATATCAGACGAACAGCGACACCTGGTGGCCACGACACAAAAATACTGACTATATATTTGTTACTGTTTTTGGAGAAGAAATGTTTCTTTATTAAATGTTCCTCCAATGCATGAAGCTCCTTCAAAGCTGCCATGTGCGCAACAAGTGCAGCTCTGTCAGCTGCTGCCTTCTGCACAGAGGACGTGGTACTTGAATTATTAGTGTCTGTGTAGGTTCTCAGTTCTCCAGGTCATGGTTCTCCAAAGCTGTTTAAATCAATCCGATGGACTTTTAAGAAAGTTTCTTGAAGACGCTTCTTCAGTTCTGAATTATTATAATTATTATTCAGTTGAATTATTAGTGGTACCTTGGCTGGACCCAATGTCCGATGTCTCAGCGGGGGGCGCACCCTCACCGGACCCCATGTCCTCATCCTTAACGCGCTCCTCCATGTTTCAATCCCAAACGACACCAGCTGTCATCAACAGATCAACGCAAAATCAAATGTTCATCCTCTTCTGCAGCCACCGCAGTGGATGAATCCGTGATGTGTGCACACATGATAAAACGTCAGTAGCGCTGCTCATACCTCGTCATTGAGGGGGTGTATCCGACATGTGACCCCGGGTGGAGCTCTTTTTTATGTCGACTTTATTATTTTGGGGATGGCAGAAGGACCGGAAGAGGAGACGTGGTGCAAATCTGTGGTGCTTTATTTTTCTGTAACAAAAAAAGTGGGGCACATCATGCGAGGGCTGGGGCAATACTAGCACACACCCCCCCTCTCTCTCCACACGTCCAGCACAAGGATGTCAATAACAACAGTAAAATAATGAACAATCAACACAAAACACAGTTAGGATAAATTAAAACAATAAGAATAAAGAAACAAATGCAAAACATGTGTAAAATATTGAACAGATCTTTTTAAAAAAAATTTTTTTATTTAAACAAATCAGGAAACATACCTGCAACAAAAAAGGTGGGGCACATCACCGAGGGCTGGGGTAATTACTGGCATACCTGCAACACGCAGTGAGCCCGTTAACACCTGTTCAACGCTTAACAAATATATAAATAATATTGACACATAGTGAGTGTGACAGTGGGCGTTTATTCACCACAAAGTCACACCCGCTATAGGAAACAATGAAAAATAAAGAACTTGCTCACAAAAATTTCCGGAGCCCTGAACAAGCACGACTCACCCCTCCCTCCAGAAAGAGGATGTCTAGGCGGGTGCACCCTCAATAATTGCCCCACCGAAACACAACCAAATCATGGAACCAAAAAAAACGTAACTATAAAATTTGGGGAAGTTCATTAAACGAGCACACACACACACACACACACACACACACACACACACACACACACACACACACACACACACCTCGTGATTCCTATTTATACCTGGTGACCAATTACCCCCAGGAGACCCAAAGCATCATTTGGCTCCTTCAACACATCTCATTCACCTCATAAGAATATTTAAACACTTAAAAGGTGTAAAAGGTGTGACTGGAAGAATAACGATACCAGCATCAACAAGAGATTAAATACATTTTATTTGAGAAACAATGCTTGAGCTCACTTCCAAGTTTAAATCCACTTGTGGTTATTTTATTTACAGGTCAAAGGCCACTTTAGAACCATTCATCATGGACATTCAATGACATCACAACATGATAAATATACTGTTCACACTATCGTCAAAAACTTTTAAAAAGCTTCCTGGCGGCGCCCCAGAGAGATTTAACACTTAAAACTGACATCAGATTAGCTCTCGATGTTTGAACAAATCGTTCAGGAAGTTGTTTTTGGATGTCGCCACACAGATATTTTATTTTCATTGAATAAAGAGACTTGTTTTCGTCCCAAAATTGATCGGAAAATTAGTGTGGTTTTTTCCACTTCTGTGATCTGGATCACTGCATCACTGCCTGACAGGTGGATGTGAACCGGCCGGCGCCGTCACTGAGCCGGGTTTAACCTCTTGGGTGGTGACGTCATTTTCTTCTGTTCAAAGCCTGGAGAGACGCAAACACGTTGCATCACAACACGCCACAGACCAAAACTGGATGAACGCTGAAAGCTCGTACCTGTGAGGATTAACCGGCTCAGCTCCTCCTCCAGCTGACCGTCGCTCAGGATGCCGCCAGGTATGTCCGGCAGCTCGTTACCCGGGAGACGGCCCGGTGGGACGTCCGGTAAACCCGAGATGAAATCCGGCTTTGACTCCTCCATCAACAATTTCAGCTCTTCCTCCAACTCATCCACGTCTTCATCTGCGACAACACGACAAACTCAGCATCCGATTCACGTTCCTTCAGAACATTCGGTAAAAAAAACGGGTCGTCCGGTCTCACCTGCTCCGCCTACGCCGCTGGAGATGGTCTGGTTCACCTCATCCTGAGCGTCACACAGCTGGTGGAGATACAGACGAGTAAGATCACTTCATCAGTTCACACCATGTTACGTTTAGATGCATCGAGACAAGACCCGGGTCGGTACCTCCTGGATCTGATCCACCAGGCTCTCAGCGCGTTCCACAGTCACGTCCTTAAGAGAGAGTGTCAGCGCCGCCACTCCAGCCTGGTAGGCCTGCATCACCTGCAGAGGTGTGGAGCACGCGCTTCATTTACAACACCAACAACGATCAGGATCACGAACCGGGAAGAGACAATCTCACCATCTTGTCAGTCTGGGACTGAGATATCCTGTCCAGGATCCCTCTGATGGACTCCAGCTGAGCCAACAAGCCATCGGCTCTCTTTTCCACTCGTTTCCGGCTCCTCAGACACCTCAGCGCCTACAGGAGGGAGGGTCGGCGTCACCAACAAGCCGATCACAAGTGTTTTCACAGCACAAATAGTCCTCAAACACTGAACAAACACGCCTCGCCGTATCAAACCATCGTCCTGCAGTTCCTCTTTCTGCCACAGACACAGCTCTAAAGGTGCTACACGCTACACGCTACAGGAGCCACAGCGGATCAGCAACAGTGACTGTTGATGTTGATGATCTTAAAAACTGGTGGAGAGTCCCTTGAAGTGTTTTCTTCTTCTCCTCAAGGATTAAATTATCAGGATTAAAGTTTACTGTAAACTAATCTGGATTAAATGATCACGTGAATCACAAGTGACGCTTAACGGTAGATATCGGAACTATACATACGTGTTTTAACATTACATGTTTTTATTCTGATTTATTATACAGTAACATGATTTATGAGCTTTTAACGGTTTTCCAGTGATTTTTTGAGTCCAGTATTTGTGGTGGACAGACGTTAATCCAGAGAAACGACCTAAACTAGATTTTTATTTTTAAACTGACGTCTAATCAGAATGACTGAACTCTAAACCACCTGAACCTGGATTTTATTTATTATGGGATGTTTTAATGTCCTGGAATTGTTTCTGGTCAGTCTGAGGGAAAAGAACTTTAGTATTTAGAGTAGTAATGAGATTACTTTAGTATTTAGAGTAGTAATGACATTACTTTAGTATTTACAGCAGTAATAACATTACTTTAGTATTTACAGTAGTAATGACATTACTTTAGTATTTACAGTAGTAATGACATTACTTTAGTATTTAGAGTAGTAATGAGATTACTTTAGTATTTAGAGTAGTAATAACATTACTTTAGTATTTAGAGTAGTAATAACATTACTTTAGTATTTACAGTAGTAATGACATTACTTTAGTATTTAGAGTAGTAATGAGATTACTTTAGTATTTAGAGTAGTAATGACATTACTTTAGTATTTAGAGTAGTAATAACATTACTTTAGTATTTAGAGTAGTAATGACATTACTTTAGTATTTAGAGTAGTAATGACATTACTTTAGTATTTAGAGTAGTAATGACATTACTTTAGTATTTAGAGTAGTAATAACATTACTTTAGTATTTAGAGTAGTAATGACATTACTTTAGTATTTAGAGTAGTAATGACATGACTTTAGTATTTAGAGTAGTAATGACATTACTTTAGTATTTAGAGTAGTAATGACATTACTTTAGTATTTAGAGTAGTAATGACATTACTTTAGTATTTAGAGTACTAATGACATTACTTTAGTATTTAGAGCAGTAATGACATTACTTTAGTATTTAGAGTAGTAATGACATTACTTTAGTATTTAGAGTACTAATGACATTACTTTAGTATTTAGAGCAGTAATGACATTACTTTAGTATTTAGAGTACTAATGACATTAAAATTACTTCAGATGGAGATTATAGATTGGAATTTAATAAATAACGACTTACAAACAATTCAACTTATGAACAACGTCTCTGAACCAGTTGTGTTCGTATATTGAGGACTACCTGTGATACGTTAGAGGTACCTGTGTTTTCTTGCCGTCTCGGAGCAGCATCCTCGCTTCCAATTTGCATCTGCACTTAGATGAAATAAAGCAAGATCAGCATGTAGAATGTTCAAGAACTGACGCTGAACTGATGCTGGAGGTGGATCACTCATTAAGAATCCCATTAATATCCTGTATGGATGATTTTATTAGTGCGATGTACTTGTCAGCTTCCAGGTTCAGTTTCTCCACCCGTTCTCCCAGCAGCTTCTCGCTGCGCTGCAGCTGGTAGATGCCGACATCCACATCGCTGATGGGGGGGACGCGATCCTTCCCCTCCGGACAGAACTTAACAAGCTGTGAAGAAGCAGCAGAGAGACGGCGGTCACGTCCATCCATCTACCAGGCTCCTCCCTGACAGACGGCGGTTCAGACGCCTCACCTTCTCGCCTTCCTGCAGGGAAACCGTCACCTGCTTCTCCCGCTGCAGCTGCAGGAGGGCCAGATGCAGGCTGGTGTCGTCGGCACAGACACCAGAGGAGATGGAACACAGCTCCGGAAACGACAGGACAGGGCTGCTGGCAAATCTGCTGCTCCGGTACGCTCTGAGTAATTCTGCTGCCTTCTCCTGAAAGACAGGAAGCAGCTAACCAGCTCCAGTCTGTCGGGAACGGTGCCTCTCTCCAAAGCTGTTCCTAATCAAGCCTGGGAAGTGTTGCTCCATCCTCACACAGTTTTAAATCAGAGGCACCTTAAAAAAAGTTGTTGTTTTTTACTTGACATCTCCTCAGATCAGTTTGAGACTCCTGAGCTGGACAGAACCAGCAGATCTTTAACCGACCCTTCATTTTTAGACAAACTGCTCCTTTAACTTAAGAACCGTTCAGACAGACATGCAAACAAACCTTCACTACTTCAATGACCACAAAGGACTCCTCCAGAGGAACCCGGCTGCCCCCCAGCAGGGCAGAGAAGCTCCACTTCAGAGGCTTGACCAACAGGCCGACCCCCCAAGACAGCCAGCCGCAGTCCGCACTGGCAGAGAACTCCGACACCCTCTGGATCTTCCCGCATCTGACGGAAGTTAAAAAACAGGAATGTCACCTTAGCCAATCACAGTTGAGTTGTGATGTTGCAATTTGCATAGTGTGCCTATGACGCTCTAGCATCGACCACAAGGATCATGTGCTACTTTAATACAGGTCTACAAAGTCATTCTCTATTATACCTCGGTTTAAAAAAAAAAGAATACAGTAGTTAAAAATGACAAATGGAGGAAGTTTTTATTTAAACTTGCTCATTATTTTTATTAACTACAAACAAAAATACTCTTTCATATTCCTGACAGGAAAATATGATTTTCAGATAAGAAAGGTTATTAAATTTCACTTTCTCTCAAAAAGTACCATAAACACCATCAGTCCACTTTATTTATAACGCGTTTAAAGTATCAGGCGCACGATGCAAACGGTGACGTCATAACTCAGCTGTGATTGGCTAAGGTACGTCCGAAAGGTTCAGGGAGAATCAGCTGGAAGCGGGCCGGACAGAAGCGACTGTTACCCGGCCATGGACTGGAGGACCGTTGCCAAGCCCAGCGGGGATCTCTCCTTCCGCCGGAAGGTCCCGTTCAGCTCCCGCAGGCTGACGAACACCGAGCCGCGGTGACGGCAGCTGTCCACGACCAGTGCCGTCCAGAAAGCCATCTTACTGTCCCAGTCCGTCGGGTTCACGTCTCGGTTCTGCTTCAAGTCGGAGAACATGAAGTCCATCCGCTCATCATCGTCCCAGTCGGGCGTCAGCGCGGAGGCGGACATGTCCGGAGCTTTAGCCACAACGGCTCGCTAGCTAGTTTCACAAAGAGACGCTGCCGTTAACTTCCTGTCTATAAAGTGTCATAAAAGAAGACGTTAAAATGTTTTTGACTGATTGATAGACACCACAGGACGTCCTCGACTCGCCATGGTGCTTAAAAACAATGGTTACCGTGTCGCAGATAAACAACTTGCGGCCGCGCTCGGTTTAAGACTCAAAACAGCCCGGAAAGGCGGTGACTTGTGTATCAAGTAACGAGTAATAAGTAACAGACACGCTGCATTTCAAAACTAATGCTCCTAGTCAGCATTTGATTGCGTCATCATTACGCGTCTCAACTTCGGAGATGGGAAACTTGGCCATTTGTTTTTTAATTAAAGCAAAAGATACAAATACTGTAGTATAAAAAAAATGAATAGTAGAGAAACCAGAGGTGAATTTTAAAAGATTCATTTTATTTGACTTGTTCTTGCATGAAAAATATTTATTTGGTAAAGAAAGAGTAGAAATATAAAGAGGTATAAATAGAAAAAGTAAAATAGAATGTAAAAATATAAACGTAATTATAATAAATAATAAAATGAAAAAGAAGAAATGTGGACATTTGATGGAGAAGTAAAATATTAAGTGTACAAAATTAAGGAAAAACATACAAGCTAATTTGGAAAATTGTCAGTATTTCCAAATTTGTTTGTTCTCTTATTTCTATATTACCACTTATACATTTAAAAATTTCAATATAATTGAATACACATTTGTTTGTGTACTTTTAACTAAATAAATAACTAACTCACACACTTAATCCGTGTTAATCAGTTCCTACTTGAACACCCTCTCGCCCAGTCCTCCAGTGAAAAGGTATAGAATGATGACAGAATACACTTAGGAGTTGTTGTTTTTAAATAATTTTAATATATATTCTCTGACTTTGTTATAGTGCAAACAGACATGTCTGTATTTGGGTTCTATATAAAAAACTCATGCTTTGAAGATTTTAAATTATAAAGAAAATAAACAACATGAGATTTTAAACCAGTCGTGGGACTTGTCATGTTATTATTGCAGAACAAATGTTCGATCCGTGTCAATTTAAAGATAAAAATAATGACCGGCTGAAAGTATTGCTTGGTTTACGTCATTTCTGTTTCATGCAGGCTAAACACAACGGAGGTGAACGGCTCTTATCTGGTGACTAAACATGCACCTCATGTTCACATTAGTGGAGTTAATAACATAATATTTGGCTAAAATAACTGGCTGGTGCAACAAACGTAGTGACATTCGACTAACGTCACGGATGTGCATACAAATAGGCTCATTATTTAATTAGTTTAACCTTTAGTTTTACGACTTGACAATAAGCAAGTTTTCATCTTCTTGTCTCTTAACAAGAAAAATATGTCCAGACAACTCTAACCCTCTCATGTTTGATGATGCCATTACTACTGGGAATGACATCATCGAAATATGAACACTACCAAAGATGCTGAAGATACCATAACCACTGATTTCTCCATCTTTCCCGGGCAGTTATTCAAAGTAGGGACGTTGATTATATTTAAGTTGCTTCATTGATTTATTCTTTTAATTGTTGAATTCTTTAACACTTTAAATCCCAAACTATTTAATAATTACCAGAAATCTTTTTAAAAAGTTTTTACATAAATTTGCATATATCAGCTTTAAGTTGTAGAATTTTTGCTAAATACAAAATTTTTTTGCATGTAAAATGCAAATGCATGACACTAATTGTTTACATCTGATTTTTCAGGAAAAAAAATATGAAACTTATGATGTAGAAGTCTCAAAATCCTGAAAGGGTTAAGTCATAACAGTTATTGTTTAGAGAAGCCAAGCTCGGCATGTGCTGCTGCCACCTAGAGGTACGGAGGTTGTATGACGCCATCTTCATGCACAAAGACACAATATTCAGGCATTTCTATGTTTACAAATCTCAAATCTTTTTACAAATCTTAATACAGATTTGAGATATTTCCATTGATATTTATGAATCTTAATATGCACGCAAAGAGTCAGGTTTCTGCACACATTCACAAATTTTAGAAAGAATTTAGAGATTATTTTTCACAGTGACGAACCTTGGGCCCACACGCCTCTATTGGGTGTCGGGGCTACTTGGCACTGAGGTCCACCACCAGGTGCTGGTAGGCCAGGGTGTTGCCTTTAAAGCTGGCTGCCAGCAGGACGTCCTTGTTGTCAACCGACACCAGGCTGAAGGCCCGCGGCGCCCTCAGGTTGAGCTCCTGGAAGGGCTGAAAGCGCTGTGTGAGGTCGTCCCACAGGTACACCCTGGAGAAGGAGAAGTCACTCCCCAGAATCAGGTACTGGCGAAGACCCACCGTGAAAGGATGCACCACCATCGAGCCCCGGGACGGGAGAGCCTGGACTTCCACAAACCGCTGCCCTTCCCAGCGGAGGATCTTGGAGTCGCCGATGAAGCGGGTGAGGCAGAGGTAGAGAACCTTCCTCACCCAGAAGTGCTTGACCATCTGCACATCAGCCAGCTCCGAGATCTGGGAGAAGAAGGAAAACTGCTTCTGGTTGTGGTTCCACTGGTAGACCACTGGCGGTTGAGAGGCGCTGGACAGGATGAGGTGAGGCTTTCCCCCCACATCCAGGAACTCGGCGTGGGTGTCCCGATGCCAGGGGTGGAGCGACTGGTGGGAGTAGAAGCCATTGCTGTTCCAGCGGTAGATGCTGGTGGAGCCGGCCTTGGAGCTGTCAGCCACGATAAAAAACCACTCCCCATCCAGCTGGAAGGTGTCCACAAAGTTGGGCTTCCTCACGCGGGTAGTGTCGATGTCTTGGATCTTCACAAAGCGCTGCGGATCCTCTTCCCACCTGGTGAGGGATGAAGCAGGAAACTGAAGCATTTCATTATTTTCATCTGACGTAAAGGGAAAGGCATTAAAACAAAGTTTATCACTTCCTGTTTGCTTCACACACAAACAGTTACTAAAGTTTTGATGGTGTTTTATTCAGGTCATTTGCAGCTAGTCCTCATGATGTAGGAACCAATGTTGTCCTCCTGTAGGAACTAAATGATGTAGGAACCAATGTTGTCCTCCTGTAGGAACTAAATGATGGAGGAACCAATGTTGTCCTCCTGTAGGAACTAAATGATGTAGGAACCAATGTTGTCCTCCTATAGGAACTAAATGATGTAGGAACCAATGTTGTCCTCCTGTAGGAACTAAATGATGGAGGAACCAGTGTTCTCCTCCTGTAGGAACTAAATGATGTAGGAACCAATGTTGTCCTCCTGTAGGAACTAAATGATGTAGGAACCAATGTTGTCCTCCTGTAGGAACTAAATGATGTAGGAACCAATGTTGTCCTCCTGTAGGAACTAAATGATGGAGGAACCAATGTTGTCCTCCTGTAGGAACTAAATGATGGAGGAACCAATGTTGTCCTCCTGTAGGAACTAAATGATGTAGGAACCAATGTTGTCCTCCTGTAGGAACTAAATGATGGAGGAACCAATGTTGTCCTCCTGTAGGAACTAAATGATGGAGGAACCAATGTTGTCCTCCTGTAGGAACTAAATGATGTAGGAACCAATGTTGTCCTCCTGTAGGAACTAAATGATGGAGGAACCAATGTTGTCCTCCTGTAGGAACTAAATGATGTAGGAACCAATGTTTTGGGGTCAGGTTTCTGTCTGGAAGCATTAACTGATGCTAACGCTGAACTCTGAATGTTTTCTAGTTGATGGTAACTATTGGTGGATTAACTGAGAAACTTCATGAAATCAAACAGACATCAAACAAAGGGGCGTGTCTGACTTTTGATGAGCAGGAAGTGACATCAGCGCGTCATTGACGTCAGTGTGGTGGAACACCTCAGTGGATTAAAGCTGGGCTTAGCCTCTATACCCCCCAGGAGGAAATTAATCCAGAGGCAGAGATGTTAAAGTTACATTAGAGTTTTTAATGTCCTGTAATGTTTCTGGTCAGACCCACACGTGTTTGTAGGTTGAGGACTTCCTGTATTTGAACGTGTCGGGGCGCCGCTTCCTGTCGGAGATTCAACAGGATCTTAGATAGTGAAAAGATGCCTGAGGAATGGAGGAGACTGGAGAATGGAGTAAGACAGAATACATGTGTGTGAATGAGAGGGACCCAAGTGGAAGAGTGAGGTTACAGGGAGAAGAGATCAAGAAGGTGGAGGATTTGAAGTACTTAGGGTCAACAGTCCAGAGCAATGGAGAGTGGGGAAAAGAGGTGAAGAAGCGTGTCCAGGCAGGATGGAACGGGTGGAGGAAAGTGTCAGGTGTGATGTGTGATAGAAGAGTTTCAGCTAAAATGAAAGGAAAGGTGTACAAAACTGTGGTGAGACCAGCGATGTTGTTTGGTCTAGAGACAGTGTCACTGAGGAAAAGACAGGAGACAGAGCTGGAGGTAGCAGAGATGAAGATGCTGAGGTTCTCTCTGGGAGTGACCAGGAAGGATAGGATCAGGAATGAGTACATCAGAGGGACAGCACATGTTAGAGGTTTTGGAGATAAAGTCAGAGAGGCCAGACTGAGATGGTTTGGACATGTCCAGAGGAGAGATAGTGAATATATTGGTAGAAGGATGCTGAGTTTTGAACTGCCAGGCAGGAGGCCTAGAGGAAGACCAAAGAGGAGGTTTATGGATGTAGTGAAAGAGGACATGAAGGTAGTTGGTGTGAGAGAAGAGGATGCAGAAGACAGGGTTAGATGGAGGCAATTGATTCGCTGTGGCGACCCCTGAAGGGAAAAGCCCAAAGGAAAAGAAGAAGAAGAATAGTAGTAATGACATTACTTTAGTATTTACAGTAGTAATGACATTACTTTAGTATTTACAGTAGTAATGACATTACTTTAGTATTTAGAGTAGTAATGACATTACTTTAGTATTTACAGTAGTAATGACATTACTTTAGTATTTAGAGTAGTAATGACATTACTTTAGTATTTACAGTAGTAATGACATTACTTTAGTATTTACAGTAGTAATGACATTACTTTAGTATTTAGAGTAGTAATGACATTACTTTAGTATTTACAGTAGTAATGACATTACTTTAGTATTTACAGTAGTAATGACATTACTTTAGTGTTTAGAGTAGTAATGACATTACTTTAGTATTTAGAGTAGTAATGACATTACTTTAGTATTTACAGTAGTAATGACATTACTTTAGTATTTACAGTAGTAATGACATTACTTTAGTATTTACAGTAGTAATGACATTACTTTAGTATTTACAGTAGTAATGACATTACTTTAGTATTTACAGTAGTAATGACATTACTTTAGTATTTACAGTAGTAATGACATTACTTTAGTATTTACAGTAGTAATGACATTACTTTAGTATTTACAGTAGTAATGACATTACTTTAGTATTTACAGTAGTAATGACATTACTTTAGTATTTACAGTAGTAATGACACTTAAATGATCTCAAATGAAGATTAAAGACTGAAATTTAATAATTAACAACCTAGTAACAATTCTACTTATGAACAACTTGTAGGAACCAGTTGTGACTTTAAGTCCACATGTAGAGACTAAAGGTGAACTTTACTTGTAGATGTGAGATCCACCAAACAGCTGCGCCACCACCATGTACAAGCTGCTGTTGATGACCGCCGGCTTGCAGTAAACAGCAGAACGCGCTGCAAAAAAACGAAACACCATAAACCCCTCAGCGTCCATTTCTTTCAAGAGAGAGGAGTTTAAACTCTTTCGTTACTTACATGTGATGTTATGAAACCTCCTGAAGACCATCTCTACGTGATCCCAGACATAAACGGTACAGAACCCCGAATCCGGCTGGGCAAAAGTCACAAACTGGTCCCCGCTGAACTGGTAGGACTCCACAGACACCGAGTGGAACGGGAACGTGGTGTAAACGGTAAAATCTACGGAGAGGCGATGCAGATTTAGATCGCTGACGTTCTGCTGCGGTGCAACGTTCCAGAGGGGGCGGGGCAACCTGCACTGATGCAGTTGAAGTCTCGTGGTGTGAGGTCGTGGATTCTGCGTCCCTGGAATTCGAAGGGGCTGGCGCAGTAGATGGCGGGAACGGAGGTGTTGGTCTTCTCCATCCAGTCCACCAACCACTTGATTTTACAGTCACAGCGGAAGGAGTTCCCTCGCAGGTCGCTGGGCGAGGCGGGAATGATCCCGGTCAAAGGAAGGAACAACCGGACGATGACAACCAGATGACAACCGAGAGACACTTACAGATCTGTGAGGATGTCCAGGTGCCTGAAGAGATCTCTGGGCAGCTGCTGCAGGTTGTTGTTGGACAGGGATCTACAGGAAGAAGGAAGTCATGTCTCCACACGTCTCTCTGAACATTAAGACCAAACTGGACACTCACAGGTGCGTCAGGGACTTCAGGCCCCTGAAGGTGAACTTGGACAGAGCCTGGATGTCATTGTTCTCTATGAACCTGAGGACAGAAGGGACACAACGACCGGGACGTTCAGACGTGCTCAGAGAACCACGTTATTGTTGTTGTTGTTGTTTACGATACGCTGGATTTAATCTAATCTGTAAAACCATTCAGAAATTTTCTGCTTCACTTGTACACACTATGGAACTTCCTCACTTCTCGTTACGCTGGGCGTCGCCACAGCGAGTCGTCCTTTTTCCATTTCACGCTCATATTTGAGTAGTAAAGTTTTTTTTGCTGGATGCCATCCCTGCCCCATCCCACTGTGTTTATCCAGGTGTGGGACCGGCCTATGGTTGACACTGGCTTGTGTCCCCGTAGAGCTGCAGATGCCGGGGCAGCAAACGTGTCACTGAGCTACATCCCTGGCAGTTCACTTATTACGTTTACATGTAAACAATATCAATAAATCAATCAATTAATTAATATGACTCACAGGTACTGCAGGTGAGACAGGCCAGCGAAGGCGTCGTCGCTGATTGTGGTGAAGGTGTTGGAGTTCAGGAGCCTGAAAGAAAGTGGCGATGACAAAATGATTCAGTCTTCGTTCACGATCAGGTTTGATCAATGAAACTATTGATCATCTCTGAATAATCTTATCACTCAAACCAGTTTAAACCGATCGGCGGATACTAAAGTAATTAGACTTCTACTGATGACTGCAGGTTCTAAATGATTGACTGCTGAGGAAGATGAAGGTGATGCTGATTAACCCCGTCCCCACATGAAACTGTGTGTGTGTGTGTGTGTGTGGGGCGGGGGGGCATTAGAACCCTGCAGTCACCTGACTGGAAACCATGGAAACCCTCTGGTGGCTATGAAGGAGGCGGCTAACACAGGAAAACAAGGAACATTCTGGAACTACAGGAATGGGATCAGATTCCTCAGGAACCAGGATCTGCATCTGGTTCTGGATCTGGAATCAGGCTAGAAGGCCTCTGGAAGAACTGGAGACGCTGCGGTGAAAACACTTGAACATCTGGTACTGATTGGTTTTTTTTTAAACTATTTTTTAAAATATTTTTTATTCATAAAAGCCAAATTACAAGATAATCACTTTGACACAAAATCCAAAAGAGATTCACGTAAAGAGGATTTTCAATAGTACTGTATTGATCGGTTTAAACTGAGGATTTTATTTTTAACAGCTGATCCATAGATTTTATTTATGAACTCCCTGAATGTGATCAATGACGACGGTTGTAAAACAAATAAATTCTCTGCTGTGACGTGAACAAACTCGTCTGGATGAACGAATCTTTGTCCTGCAGAACTGAATCATCCAGACACTGAGCTGCACCGTCCCCTAGAGACCCCACACACATTAGTGTGTGACAGCGAGTGTGTGTGTGTGTGTGTGTGAGACAGTGTGTGTGACAGCGTGTGTGTGTGTGTATGTGTGTGTGTGACTGGGACACACTCACAGGAACTGTAGCAGGTGGAGGTGAGTGAACCCCCCCTCTGGGATTGAGGTGAAGGCGGCGTTCACCATCGTTCTGTTGACACAAACAGTTTCATCACTTTGTTTGTCTGTTTGTTTGTTTGTCTGTCATCAGAATTGTGTGAGGAACGAGGTCAAGTAAGAACATAATGTTTTCCACTACATCCTAATGACGTCATTTTCCCTTTCTGGTCCAAGAAATCAAGTTGTGATCACAAACTGATCAATGACGTCAACCAATCGATAAGAATCAGTAAACGCATCCTGATCAGACTGATCCGTTTGGAAAACTCTGTCTAAACGTTCTGCATCGTTACACAACGGATGATGACGTCATTGACGTCTACCGGCAGGCACGCGGCTGAGGCAGCCCGACTCACAGTGAGATGATCCCGGGGGGGAAGCTCTTCGGGATGGCCCTGGTGTCCACGCAGAACGCGCTATCCTTGGTGCAGGAGCAGGTGGGGGGGCAGCGGGGGGTCTTCGGGGCCCTGCGGGCGTCGGAGGCCCCCAGCAGGCAGAGACACACGACCGCCCAGCGCAGGAGCCCCCATCCCGGTCCGTCCGGCATCCTGAGGGAGGGAGAGGATCCGCAGGCGGTGGATGAACGATTCGCCTCAGGACGAGGAAGAGGAGGAAGAGGAGGAGGAGGAGGAGGAAGAGGAGGAGGAGGAGGAAGAGGAGGCGCCTCGAGGAGCTCCCCGCACGAGCTGCGCGGCCACGCGTTCATGGAGGCTGCGTGGGAGCAGCAGGAGGTGCAGGAACAGCGGCGCTCCTAGAGTCCGGGGGCGAGGGGCCACGGACCCCCCACCCCGTCTTTATTACCTCTGAGGTAAGGAGGTCATGTGTTCTACATTTATATGAATATCAAATATCACGATTAAATATCAACAGTTGTTTTGTCTGACACAATAAAGTTTTTATGTTGAAGATTTTTTTCTCGTTTTATTTTGTGATTGATTTTTTTTTTTGCTTCTCCTGGTTCTGGAAAATATTTTGGGTCAGTTCAGGACAAAGACTATTATTATCAATTAATATTAATAAATATTCAGGGAATGCTTCAATTTTTTAAATTTACAACAACTTCAATATATTTTTAAATTAAATGTCAAGAAATCATGAATTAAAAGAATAATACTAAATTCTGGGAGTAGCTGGACCTCCTTGACAGAAAACAGACCGAAGACAAAGATCCTGATCAAAACCATCAAACATCGTTTTAAATATTATTTAATTGCTCACGTTATTTGAATTGAAAAAAAAAAAGACCTGTAAAAATCGAACGGATTCTTCCAGGACTTTTTCTCCAGTATGTGGTGCAAAGGTGCTGTTGAGCTCAGTGAGACGCTGCTAACTGGGGGATGGGGTCACGGGGATGGTTGGGGGGGTGTCTGACTGCAGCTGGTGGGGCGGCAGCTGTGCCAGCTGCCACCATCCTTCCTTCACAATGGTCGTCTGTTGTCCCGGGACCAGCAGTACCGGTCCAGGGCCCGACTCTGGATCCCGTACAGGACAGCAGCAGAGACGCACGAGGCTGAACGTCTGACCAGAAGTAGCAGTTTAAATCCAGCTGATGACCTCAGCTGTAAATAAAGTGGTTCTGGTTTTCCGTGTCCTTCCTAGTTGGTCAGAACAATTAATAAACTTTAGATCCAGGAGGTTGTGTGTGAAAAGAACTTGAATGAATTCTAGAATCTGTTTTATTTCTCATTGATTCTCTCAAGCTTAATAATTATATTACATTTCTCTTGTTTTTTCATTTTTTTAATTTACAGTACATTTTTATTTAATTTTACTTTCTTTTTATCACACTTCTTTCATATTTAAATTTCAAGTATGTGTCTGGATCCAGAAGAACAAGAATTGATCAGAGGAACAAGAAAACACATGCTTTTCATGCTCAGTGTTTTCTATTAACCCCAATAAGAAAAACTCGTTTTATATTTCCCAAGGGTAGGTAAAGGGTAAGGCTAGAGGTTAGGGTTGGGTTGGGTTAAAGTATAGGGATCAGCATCTCTAAATCTGTTCAATGACAATTGGAGAACATTTGTCATTGAACACTTATTTTTACGTTTTGTAATGCAATCAGATAATTGTGTAACAAATAACTGCACTGCAGTGTCCAAGTCCAAGTCATTTGTAATTATGTCTAGTCTGAAACTGCATTTCCACAGCCTCATGATAAGTATATGACAGAATGTTGATTCAAGATAAATCAGGATGGTCCTGGTTCTGAAGAGGTGTTGCTGTACAGTTTCAGAAGCATTTCCTATGTAGTGCTTAGCAGCACCCAGTGGTGTGTCACTGTCAAACCCAGGGGCACTAAATATTCCCATCTGAGTCCATCTTGAGCACTATCAATACCAAGTAAAGTGTCCTTATATACAGCTATTGATTTCGCGAGATTAGTCCAAAGAATAAAACTTGTGGGTGAGACTGATTTATGGTTTGAATATTTTTCACTACCCCGTGTTTCTGATTGATATCAATATTCCGTTACCAATACTTCATTAATATTAAATGCATTTAATACAGGTAGTCCTCAATTTACGAACAATTGACTTACTTATTCAGAGATACGAATAAACACACACTGCATTACTCGACTATTCTACTTTCTGCCACGACCCCATGAGGGCAGCACCGGGCAGGCAGGTCCAACACTCGTCTCCCCTCCTCTTGTTGTTTGTTGTTGTCTCTGTGAGCGTCTCAGAGCCTCAGGCTTCGTACGACAGTGCACATTAATCAACGTGCATAGGTGCTGATTCACATTCATTGTCCTAAGGCAGGTCAAAACATACTAGTTACATACAAATAGATAAAACAGTTGTCCACAAAAATGAGTTGCTTGCAATGACTGAACAGTTTAACAAGATCAATAAACTGATATTAAGGTGTTTTACTCTAAATCTAACATAAAAAGCTACCCTTTACCTGCTTCGACCTGCTGACCTCCCCTTTCAGCGTCAGCTTCATTCTTCCTCCACCAGACGTAACGCTGATCCAGAGCTGTGATGGAGATCTAGACCTGAACAGAAACACCTCCAGCACTGTGCTGCTGAACTCGATGAAGGTTAAGAGGTTTTCTGTTGATCTATTTAAACTGTTCTCCAGTTCATCAACTTTATGAAAAATTTTACCCGTACAGCAGACAGGGTTAGATGGACCCAATCGATTCGTTGTGGCGACCCCTGAAGGGAAAAGCCGAAAGGAGAAGAAGAAGAAGATGAATATTTTACCCATATTGCTAAGTCACATGAACTGTTAGTGTTCCAGTGTTTTTGATAACTGCAGTGTGTCTGTGACAGGTTTGAGGTCGTTGTTCATTAATGCAAACTGATGGACAGCAGGGGGGAGTGTTGTCCTTCAGACACATCCTGTAATCCCCTCATCACAGTCTTCCAGCCTGTGTATATACAGGATGTATATACACACACACACACACACACACACACACACACATATATATATATATATATATATAGTTTTAAATCACAGTAAAGTTTTGTATTTATTCTAGAAAAACTAGATTTCACTGATGGTGGTTTTTCTCAGGAACTTTCAAACATCAGTTTTACTCTGAACTGAATCAGTTTCAGCTATAATCTGGTCTCAGGTCAGTCTGGATCATGATTAGCTGTTATTACACAGTGAGGGGTTTACTGTGATCCTGTACAATTTAAATAGCCTGGATCACCTGACCCAGATTAAAAATGACTTCTAGAATAAAAATAGTGACACCCGCTCGGTCCTTCCACCAGCTGTAGAGGAAATCTGTTCAATAGTTTTTGTGTAGGTTTGGAAAGAGTTGAAAAATATCCTTGAAGAAAAAGAAGGCCGATCTCAGCCCTGGACATCCCACTGACACGGGGGTATTCAGATAACTAGTGAATTAAAATTTTCTGGTACACCAGTACTTAAAATATAGTCTTAATTAAAGTGGTTTTCCTGTGTGACGACTGGACGTTCGAGGTGATTTCAAACTCTTGATCGTGAGGTGCATGAAAGCCCGGGGAACAATACCCTTTAGACGCCGAACCATTATATCAATTTAAATTATTTTTGGCCGGATGAATTCCACCGTGGTGCAGCTACTGCGTAAAATGAGACGCATACACAAAAAATAAAAGCATTAGTTTTCATTCCCAAATCTTACCCAAGTCTCACATTTAAAAAGAAAACACCTAATGGAATAAATGGAATTATTGTTCGCCTCTGGAAGTGTTATTTTTTGGAAGCAGCCTCTAATCTCTCCCCAGCTTTGCCGCGTTGTCGCATAGGGATTAAATTCTTCTCATTTCTTCATTTTTAGCGTCTTTGGCACACGTCCCAGAAGCAACCAGTAAAGGAGGTCAGTCATTCTCACCCAGGTGAAAAAAACCCTTCCAACAGAGACCCCCTACCTTCCTTGTGATTTGTTTTCCTTGCATGTCGCTTCCGCAAATTTTGTCCCTTTAGTTGGTTCTTCATGATCGCGAGAAGCTTCCTTTCACGTTCCTGAGGGTCTGATTTTCTCTGTGCCAGAGAAAAATAATTGGGCCTGGATGGCGAAACGGTCCCGAAAGCAAAGGTTGTTTCAACAGTAATTAGCTTCTCTGACATAGTTTTCTACTCCCCAATTAATTCATGACAAATTTATGAGCTGCCTAAACACAGGTGAACACAGAAAGGAAATTCTAGCCAGCATGGAAAACCCTGCTGCAGATCTGCCAAGCTGTCTTGAGGAGGGTGTTTGCAGGAAACCATTTCTATCCAGCAGATTTTTACAAGTCAGAGAGAGCAACACACTTGATGCCATTACAAGTGACACTTTAATTACTCGTGGTTAACAGACCACTAAGACCAGACTCTGAAGTGGATGTAACTTTAGGTGCCCACATCGCTGGCCTCAGCGGGAGAATGTGTGTCGTGGTTTGATTCCCCGGTGGAACCAGGTGGGAATCAAAGGAGAACGATCACAACAGGGTTCTCTGAAAGATTAGATTCTGACTAAAGGTAAACGTCATTTTACGTCATTATTTGGTTCCAGTTAGCCAGACTAACTCGCCTCCTGACTAAACTGTAGATAACCATTCCCAGATCTGTACTGAACTTAATTAATGGATGTATTTTGATAATATTGGGTTAAAATGAATCTATTTTAAGATGATAATTAATTTATTTTTTAATATAGTACGGAAAAAACGTCTCTGTCTTGTCTTCAGCTGCTTCTTCCTCATTGTGGGTCACGGGGGTTGCTACGGGCTAACATATTATGTGTTTTAATTGGTTTACTAGTGATTTTATGATTCCACTGTTTGTGGCAGACAGACGTAAAGCGGAGGGAAATGACGTAAACCTGACTTTTATTTTTCCGTCTATTTTTTTTTACTAAGGTATCATCTGCAGCGAACCCTACCTCCAAACGGCATAAGCCTAGGTTAACCAAACTGGACTGTCTTGTGCTTCTTGTTCCTTTAAAGTTTTACCGTAGTTCAGATATGTGGAGCAGAACTCGGTGCCATCAGCATAAATATTTCTAAACAAATTCTGGCTGACTGGGTCCAGGTTTTGAGCAAACCCTGCAGTGGTTTGTGGTGGACACACTCTTCTTGGATTATCGCTCTTTGGTTGACAAGCTGAAGAGGAGCAGAAGCAGACGCGCCAATCCTGATTCAGAACAGCCATAAAATCCTCCGGGCTCCCATTTCAACTGCCTGAGCCCTCCATCATAATCACTGCTCCGAGGTTCTTTTTTTCCACAGAAACTAGACAAGGTGGTAGGTTCTCTCTGCTTTCAAGAGAACTGTTTGCTCCTGGTGTCTCGTCACAATGAAGACGAGAATTCTGCTGACGTCTTCGTTTCACACATCCCCCGTTTATCCACCTCTGAAGCCCCAGTTGGGTATGGAAACCCGTCTGAGTGCTGGGCGTTTAACAGCAGAGAAAGCATATCTCTGAAATACAACCCATGGGATCTTATCCTGCAGCGCTGCCAGAAGATGCATGAGGACCGGCTAACGTTCATGCTAATGTTCTCATTGGAAACGTGACAGAAGCTCTAAAATGCTTGGCTCGGCCGTCCAGAGACGGATCCATGCATACATTCGATCAGCACGGTGTGGCTTCAAAAGCTGTGGCTTTGGCAGAGTCCTTTATGAACTCCCACTGAGAGTATTCTGCATTTTATTCAAGTCTTTATGTCTTTTAGTTTTCCTGCAAAGTGTCTGACCAGGAAACCTCTAGAAAAAAATCTAACTCCATATTTTAACCTGGAAAGGTAAAAAAAAAAAAAAAAAAAGAACATCCGTGTTAATATGCTTCTTTTCACCACCAATGATCCAGCTAGCCTACAGCTAGCAGCAGGTTTGCTTAAGGCTTAGCTTAGCATCACTGGCAAGGCTAGCTGCCAGATGTTCTGTAAAGGAAAACATCTGTTGCTTCTTCTTCATCTTCTTTTTGTTCTTCTTCCCTGTGGGCTTGTCCCTTAAGGCGTCGCCTCAGCGTGTCATTCTTTTTCATGTCAGTTTATCTTCTTCATCCTCCTCTAACACCAGCTGCCCTCATGTCTTCCTCACTACATCCATCCACCTTCTCTTTTGGTCTTCCTCTTTCCCTCTTTCCTGGCAGCTCCATCCTCATCACCCTTTCACCAACATCCTCACCATCTCTCCTCTGGACGTGTCCAAACCATCAGAGTCTGCTCTCTCTAACTTTGTCTCCAGAACATCTCACCTTGGCGGTTCCTCTGATGAACTTATTTCTGATCCAATTCAACCTGGTCATCCCTAGAGAATCTTAGCATCTTCATTTCCTCCACCTCCAGCTCCACTTCCTCTCTTCTTTTTAGCACCACTGTCTCTAATCTGTCCATCATGGCTGTCCTCACCACTGTCTCTAATCTGTCTAAAATATCTATTATTTATTGAATCCAAATATAAGTGGAGTAAGTGGATTCTGTCACCAAGTGAGTTGACTGATACATAAACCCAACAAAGTACCCACTACTCACAGTAAATATTCTTATTTCTTAAACCTAAACAAACTATTTTGGTGTGAAAATCTCTGGATTTTATTCTAAGTGTCACCTTGAATGTTTGGTGCCTGATGTTAACGTACTCTTTGGTTGGTAAGTGAAAATTCTTGGATCCTAAATGAAACCAAATAGACGTAACCGAGTTGAGTCGAATGCTGTAAATAACGCCCAGCTGCTGGTTCTACGTCTCACATATGGATTTCAGTGCCTGTGTGATCTCCAGAGGTCTTGGTCTTGCTCCAGTCAAACTGGGCGACTCATCCTTTCACGCAAGACTCCAAATAAAACAGAGCTGCTGAGCCAAGCTAAACCAGCTATGCAGCTATTTTCCACCATCTGTGTGGCCGGACTGAAGACGGGGAAAACATTTCAACCCCGAGGTCTTTCCAGATCAAGGAACAGTAGATTAGTCAGATCGACGAAAAGGCCCAATCAACACGCTGTCAAGGCCCTTCCGAAAGTTGTTCCCTTCCTTTGTGGGGGTGAGTGCAAAGATTGGGCTAACGCTGCATCGCTCCCAGCAGGACAACTGATTCACAACGCACCCCGCCCAGTCGGAGAATCCTCCCTGAACTGAAAACTTTGAGTGTCTGACTTCTTCCCACCGTTGGAGTCAGACATATTTCACCCGTTTTGACAACATCCTGACTTCCCACATTGCTTCAAGACCTTCCAAGTCTCTTGCCAGATATCCTCCTGCACACTGGTGCTGTGTTCGCCGGTTGCCAAGCGCTCCCAGCTGCTCTCCGCTGGCCTGTTGTCTTTTTAGACGCCTGCAACAGAGGCAACGCTCCTCTGCGGTGACGGGGTCCTCGGGGCCTCATGGAGAGACCTGACTCGACTATCCTCTTTCAAAGATGACTGAAGACGACCACAGTACTCCCAAGCCCAGCTGCTTGCTGGGAAACCCAACACCGACAGGGCTCTGAGACCAGTCGGCGCAGGAAAGCCCATGGATTACGCCCTCCATCGTCTTCGTCGTCTTGGCCGGCGGTCGGTTCTTCCACTTTAAGGACAGGTGACAAAGTCAGACCCTTTCAAGGCCTCAGAAGGAAAGTGAGTAATTTTAAAGAGGGAAACCATTATCCAGTACCTTTTCAGTTCCGTACATCCAGTGACTTTGACCCTTTTGTGGAGACGCTCAGGTTTCTTCTTCTCTAACCTTTATTGGTGGGCCACGTTTCAAACAAGCCATTCAAAATCAAGACTGCCGATGATTCTTCCAACGCGTTCGGCTGTTGAGCGATTGAGTTTCGTTGGAGGAAATTCTTTCCACGCTGTACTTTCATTCAGGCGCAGCTCTGCTTTCAAACTGTGTGACAGCCCGGCTCCGGCGGCCCAGAGCCAGCAATGAAAAGAGTCTTTATCTGCCAGTCAAAGTCACCGCTGTGAAGGACAAGTCAGAACCACTCAGACTTTATGTAACTCAATCAGTAGTTCCATTCCTTTCCACATACAAGGCAAAACATTTCACGTCGATTTAGTGACTAAATCTCTGCTTTTAAATCAGAGATCGTCCAGAACGTGATTTAATTTAATAACGATGACTGATAAATATTCTTTTATATCTCTGATAGACTCATCTTGACAGAAAGCCTTTGAGGAGCCGATGCTAACAGAGTCACAAAGAGGTCCGGACGTCTCAAAAGTTTTTGATATTGTCAAGACAACACAATCATAACTATTAATTTCACAGACAAAAATGTTTATTCTAAAAACATGAATTTTTTTTTTTAAACAAGCCAGGGGGTTGGGGACCGCTGCTGTAGCCTACCGCTGCATCATTTCCACATCAATGCTTGAAATCTTCCCCTTCCGACAGAAAGCTAACAGAAAACTTTGGCGGGCATATTTGCGTTAGGCTGCCTTTAAAACGAGGTTTCAACTTCCAGACGTTTGGCGGGACAGGAGGGCGGAGGGAACGGTAGCGCAGACGATCCCGGCGCTGGCGGTCGCACAGCCGCTGTGTTTGTGCACATTTTTTGGAACCACAGCTCCCGTTGGCGGGTCGTCCTCCAGCCTGTTAGCTCTCTCAGCTCCACATGTTTATGTCTTGGGTTTTGCCCCTCCTCCCCTCCCTCTTCAAATATTTTCTAATGCCACCGAAGAATGTTCGATGTTATTGAAGAAGCGGAGCCACGGTATCCAACGCGCTTGGAGCCGATAGGCCTGCCTAACAGCCTTCTCCTGCTAATCCCACTGACAATGATCGAATGTTGCCGTGACGATACAGTGCGATTGTCTTGCCGACACACACACACACAACAAATGTGAACAAACGGCGTGATTTATTCCAACAACTCGTAGTGAAATATTTGCTTGTGGATTATCTTGAATGACTTCTTTGTTGAGTCGAAGAATGCTGGCTAAAAATAAAGCTGTTTTGTCATGGAAGGTTTTTTGTTGGTTCTCATGCCGGTGGGCTCAGAGTGGGTCCGCGGGGGCCCCTGCCTCTAATTCAGCCCATATATAGTTCTCCATTTTCCACACATAAATAAACACAAACCACACTGTCTGGCCACGACGTGGTGAGAAAGGTGTAAACTACACCACCGCAAGTCGCTCAGCTCTGGAAGTCGATGAAGAATCGCCGATTACAAGAAAGCAAAGACGTCGGGAAAACATGAACGACGCAAAAATTACACAACAACACAATATAACAAAAGTTGTATTCCTAGCAACACTACTTCGTGCTGATCATTTCACGCTCGCCCTCGTCAAAACGACTTTCCAGCAGACGACTGGTTTGACATTTCGGTATTTCTGAGTGTCTTAAAAACAGGAGGCATTTCTTCTCCGGATAGTTTTCCACCGTTCCCACATTCGGCCTGTCTGACTCGGCGGGGGCGGGGAGGACACATCTGTGCAAACGCATTACTTATGATTATTGCAGGTAAACTCGCTTATTATGGCGCTGAAAATGACGGGTTGCAGCTGCCAACAGGGCAACAAGATTTTACAGGGAGCACGCAACTCACTCGTGTGAAGGTGAGGTGGCAGCCAATACCCAACACCCCCCTGTGTATTCAGCAGCTGTTTCCTCAGGTGAACGACCCCTAATCGAGGCTTTTTCTGCTCATTCAGCAACATTATAAAATCGTCCTTGAAAAGCTGCGATCCAGAACCAACGACCCACACGAAACACAACCTGCAGAGACGCCAGGCTCACGGCGTGACGGACGTGAAGGAATGTTGGATGGCTCTCGCTCTGAGGCCTCCATCCTGCACCTGGGTGAGGTGGACACACCACAGCCTGAACGTCCTCATGTTGGAGCTGACGTGGTCGATACTGCCACGCCCAGCGCTCACGTTGTGTCGCTAGTAAAGATTCATCTGCGCACCCATTGGTTGAGATGGTCGTCCAATGAGGTGAGGTCAGGAGCACCAACAAAAACACCAGAACCAATGAAAATCTCTGATTCAGACACCCAGAACCTGGACCATTTCACAGTACGAACCTGGACCTTTTCACCGTGTGAACCTGGACCTTTTCACCGTGTGAACCTGGACCTTTTCACCGTGTGAACCTGGACCTTTTCACCGTGTGAACCTGGACCTTTTCACCATGTGAACCTGGACCTTTTCACCGTGTGAACCTGGACCTTTTCACCATGTGAACCTGGACCTTTTCACCGTGTGAACCTGGACCTTTTCACCGTGTGAACCTGGACCTTTTCACCGTGTGAACCTGGACCTTTTCACCGTGTGAACCTGGACCTTTTCACCGTGTGAACCTGGACCTTTTCACCGTGTGAACCTGGAATGTGTGGGACCCTCAGGATGAAGAAACCAGCACCTTTATTATGTTAACTTTAAATCATTAATGTGCCTTAAGTGGTTGACGACAGAGGGTTTATCAGCCAATGAGGTGCAGGAGACAGTTTGATTGGCTAAGCTTAAAATCTATCAGTACTTCAAAAACTACAACACAAGCACATTGCCTCTAGTATTTTGTGTCTCATTCATCTGCATTGAACTGACGCTACTTCTGTTCGTGGGACTCGAACCTCTTTCTGTCTGTCGATTCAAAACAACAATGGAGATTCTACTAAATCAAAGCTCGGTTCTAAACTGAGCTTTGATTAATGAACCACTTCACTGGAGCCTCTGTTTACGGGCTCCTCCAGTGAGGAGACGTGTCGGCTCGGGTCGGGTCCATACATTCAAGCGCAGGAAAAGAGACGTTTTACGAGAACAAGCAGATTCATAACCAGAGATTTTCCTCAAAGAAAGTGTAAATGAGCAGCAGAACAGTTGTTAAAGTTTACAGGCCTGCAGTAATTTCTCCATACATTAAAAGTTCCAAAAGGTTCTATTCTTGATGCTCTATCAGAGGGACAACGAGACAGACGGCGGGGAGACGGCGGGGAGACAGCGGGGAGACGGCGGGCGGCCACCTTTTCATATCTGAAATCACAAAAGTGCATTTAATGTTGGAAAATATTTTCCTCTCTGAGGTAAAGGTGTTCAATTCCCAACAAACACACCAGAGGAGGAATAACAGGATGAATATTAGCATTACCGTGCTAACGTTTAGCTGCCGGCATGGCTGTAAACTTGAGGTCAAACTGGAGAGCTTTGATCCCGCATCACAGAAATAGGTTTCATTTTTATATTGTGACAGAAATATTGGATTTCTTGTTGATGAACCTGATCCTGGATCCACTCCTTCATCCATATCCATACCAAACTGGAACGTGGTGATTTCTTATCCCACTAAGTTTGATAGAAATCCACTCTGGAGTTTTTACTTATAATCATGAAGAGGAACCAAACAATCAAGACGCAGGGAGGTGCAGGTGAAAACGTAAGCTCCCTGGACGAGGTGATAATTCCTCCATTCGGGAAGAAGTTTTGGAAATAAGGATTTCACTCCATGACTAGAGGTTCAATTCCCTCCCCTCCCTCTGGCTGGAGTTAAAACAAGAGCTCCCTCTCTTATTCGCTGCAATAAAAGTCTTCTGCTTTGAGAAACGCGTTGATATTCAGACGGGCCCAAATAGACTTACAAAACCACACGGAGTTTGGCATCAGTTTGTCCACGTTCATCAGAGTTGTCGGATTGATGACCCGGCACGCCATAGGCTCTGGTCCATAAAGCTCAGAACATAAACTGTTGGATGCAAATAAGGTCGTAAAGTATAAATTGCCTCTGCGGTCTCTGTTGCAGGCGGGAGTCCATGTTCTGCAGACAAACGGGACACCAGTTACCACAAACGGCAACGAGGAGCGTCACTGGTGCAGCCGCCTCGGCGCAAAGCGGTTTGGCATCCAGCCTTCTGATACGCAGAACGTTGGTGCGTCAAAAGTGACCCCAGCATGTTTGAATTTTGGAGGGTGAGGCAATGCCAGCCCCCCCCCCTCCCCTCCCCGGTTCCCTCCCCCGGGTCCCCTCCCCCTGTATGTTTGTACAGGTGCACGCATGATGTATGTGTGACTGAGTTCTGACCCACTTCCAGCCTGGCACTGCTGCCTCTGTCCCCAACAGAACCACAAGGCCAGGCAACAAGCGGCCCTCTGTCGCCGGGGAGAAGCCACGCTGAGGGGATCCAACCCTAACCCCCGAGACAAGAAGGAAAGAAAGCAGAACTGAAGGAAAAACGAGTGCATGTTTGATTTTTGATTTTAGTGTGAAAGAGAAGGAACCAGAACAAAGAATGTTTAGAATGGTGCAGATTTCAGTTCTATTTTACGACAGGTAAACCTCGGCGTACATCGTTTCGGGTTACATCTTTCACGATTATACGCGGGGGAAAATAAAAATCAAGTTGACGTCATTGTACTTCAATTTACGTATGCCCACCACAAAAACTGGAATCATAAAATCACTAGTAAACCGTTAAAAGCACATAATATCATGTTGCTGTAGAATAAATCAGAATAAAAACATGTATCATATCAACCCCCGTGACCCACGATGAGGAAGAAGCAGATGTAAATGTTTTTTTCTGTACTATGTCAATAAAATAAAATTTGTTTGTCAGCTTAAAGTAAATTTGTATGAAATAATTATTATTAAAATGCAATGAAAGCATTAAAAAGCAAAACGGAATGAAAGAAAGGAAAAATAATTTTGAATTTTATTTACAAACATGATTCGGTTCCCAAAGAGAAGACCGGAAGAGAATTATTCTTGTGCTGTAGCTCACACTGGCCACCAGGGGTCTCTGTCGCTGCTCAGAGTCAGATGAATGCAACCAGATTCTCCTCTGCAGACTGTAACTACAGGATTTATATTACCATCACTGCATGCCGAGCATCGCGCCGTCCGGCCAAAGACAGCAGCTATGCCGTCGCATGCAGCTCATCGGTTCAGGCGGAACCACCGGTCCTGACGTTCCATTTGAAAGGACTTGTCGTCACCGTTACAAAGCAAAACAGAAAAACATAAGTGTGTCCCGCTGCAGCAGGAGACTGAGAGCAAATACAAAATGTCTTCATTATTTTCTGGCAATGGCTGCTTCGGTTTTTGGAGACTGCGTTTTACTTTTGGTCCACATCGTAGGGAAACCGATTCAGGGCCCAGGAGGACTTTACGAGTCCTGGGCCACAAATTCAGGCACACAGAGCTGGTTCTGGCAGCAGAAATATGGAACCAGGTCGGTGCCAGTGCAGTGAAACCAAACATATGAAAACCATACCTCAAGCTGTCTAAAGCAAAGAACTCAAATTATAGCTTGATATAAATTATTTGCATGGTCATGTGAGCGCTACCTCTGATTCTCTTGGTTTGCCGTTCTAACACAAACCTCTCCCGGCTGAGTTGTTTTTCAGAGGTGCATTCCAATCGGCTAAAGAATAATTGTTTGCAGTTGTGGAGTTCTGCCCCTCCACAGACTTCAGTGGATTCCTACGGGATTGAAAATATTGATCGTGTGTTGTCTGTACCAGATTCGAAGATAGATTAGCTCAGTTGCCATTACTTTGTGAGTCGTCTGTAGATGGGAGGCAACATGTTGAAAGCAAGAATTCTGCAAGTACAGTATAAAATATACAGACTGGATCCGTCTCAATTATTCTGAAAAGGGGGACCCCAAAGTCCTTTGAGGGGATTCCACAAGCTTCTCAGCAAAACATGGAATGATTTATTCCATCTGCCAAGGAAGTTATGTTTTATCCTGGTCAGCTGGTTGTTTTGTTTTGCAGCAGTTTTGTAGTGAACCTGCTGGACAGATGGGGCTCAGAAAGAACTCATTAACTCTGGTGCAGATCCAGGTAAAGGTTCAGTTCCAGGAACTTTCCTGAATTGTCACGTACTTGAAGCCATTCTCCAGCATTTTCCATGCAAAATCATGCAAAAAGTACCGCCATGGAACTTCATGGAATGGTGTCGCCTGGTTCAGGAAAACCAAACAGACCACGATGATTGTTCGGACTTTGGTTTGGGTTCTGCGTACTTCTTCTTGTCTTCAATGCCATTGAGGGATCACGGGTTTCATGCCCTTCATAGAGTATCAGATGGGGAGCCTGACATCTCCTCTCAGATTGTTTGAAGAAAGCTGGGAATAGTTTGAGATTCTCCAAGCCAACTCACAGTTTAGCAGCGCTCCAACGTCTGAGCTTCTTCTTAATGCACTAAATTACAGCATTTGATGGCGTCCTGGCAGAGGATCTTCCCTTACTAAATGCTGACAGGGCAGCGAGGCTGATTGCTGCTGGCGGAGGTCAACAACTGCCTCTCAAGTCAGCCGCAGAGATTCTCTTTTCTTGCTATGCACCTGATTCTGGTGCGCCAAGTCCAAATGGAGACGATCTGAAAGGTTCGCCCCAAAATGGGAGCACTCGAACTGAACACCTTCACCTGTGGCGGCATCACAGGGTGGTGGTGGTGACGGTGGGTGAGGCTGCAGGTTTTCAAATTCAGCTGCTAAATTTAAATGCATGTCAACATTAAAAATAAAACTGGCTTTCACTAGAGCTTGAAGCAACACAGATCTATGTCTTGACTTAAAGCAGAAGCTGTATTTCCTGAGGTGCATTTCAGCAGACTGTTTGGTCAAACAAAATCCCCTTTTTCGATCTAAAGTTGTCTTTCTCCTTTCTTCTGTGCAAAATTTGCTGTCAGAGAACCGTTGGTATGGAGCACTCCCACCCTCCTTGGTAAAATTCCCTCTGGAATCGACTGTATTTGCAGGGAAGTTCTTGAAATGATCTTTTATCAGAGCTGAGACTGAACCCAACACTCGCTCTGCATCTGATGGAGGTCTGGCCTGTGTTCACTGAAGCATGGGCGTCCAAAAGGGTCTCAGGCTAATTGGTATCAGCTGTTAAAGTGTTCACTTATTCAAGGTGCACCTCCAGGAAAGTTTACTCCACATACTTCTGCTTCGGTTTGATAAGAATGTCTTCTTTGTTTTGCAGCAGAGCAGCGTTTTGTTGCTGGAGCAGAGGGGAAGGGGTTGCTCAAGGCTGCTGGAGAGCAGATTCTGTTTCTGGAAGATTGGAGCAAGGCTCCTTCCTGACTCTCACAGGATGCTGGGTATCCTGTTTGGCAGCGGTGAAGTCGGCTTCAAAGGGAAGAGGAAGTGGTCAGGGGATGGAGGGAGGTAGGCAGGACAAGGGGAGGAGGCAAACAAGGCCAGAGATGGAGGCTTGCGGTGCTGGACGGCCTCCTGGATGCAGTCAACTCAACGGCAATGAAGTTTTCAAAGAACTGGGACCTAATCTTGTATTTCATAACATTTAAAGACGACAAATCAGAAATACGATGCTCATAACGCACAATTTAGCGCCGTTAACAACTTCACAATCACTGTAAGTGGAGCTTCCTTCCGACAGACCCTCGTTGTGTTTACAAGTGAGGGGGCTTCCTCAAAGACATTTGCAAGTCTTGACTTCGAAAATATGTGCAGTTGGCCGTGGGAGACGCACCCAGTTCCACTGGCATCTGAGTCATGCAATAGTCAGTGGCAAATGTGTGCGGAGGCATGAACGCTGCCGAGAAATCAAGGGAGAGCAAACAAATGTGAGAACCGATAGAGACAGTCGAATGAGATAAAACCGGTCAATAGCGGCTCGGAGACTTGTCTTTAGCATCAAGAAGGAGGAAGAATCAGGCGGCGCGATCGCGTTGCCTGCCTTCACTTTTAAAACCGTTTCCCCGCCACATGTGTTTGACATTAGCTGCCCTGTGCCCCACGTTGGTAGAGATCACAAAGAGGGCCTGACTAACGGGAGGCCCGAGGCACAAGGAATCCTATTTATAGACCGGGGTCATGACAACCTGCCAGCAATTAGTCAGGTTCATGATGGTGTGGGGAAGGTGGTGAAATGTCGGGAACGGAAGAGTCAAACTGGGTTGTTGGAGTTTTGAGGTGTTCGGTGTCGATCTACTACTTCAGTCCCACCCCTTTATTCACCTAGATATTACTGCTTCAACGGCATCCACCAGGGCTGAGATTCTAGTGTGGCAGTGGGAATTTGTGAAATTAGCAGTTTTGGATGCTACTTTTTTGATGCAATTTCTCCAAGTTATCAGACTCTACTTCATCTTTTGGCTTCAAACCAAAGTGTGTTCAGGGCATTGCCATAGCGTTTGAGATTGCCACAAAATGATCTGGGATGTTCATGTCAATACCTGGCCATTGATACGTTGGACACCTTAAGAAGCAACGGTGGTGACGGGATCAACAGAACGTAAAACCTCAGACAGGAGCGGAAATGGCGATTGATTGATTTCCGTAACACAAAATGGTTTGTCAAAATGATCCCAATCAGGTGATTGTGCAAAATTCAACTGGCCTATCAGCGAGCGAGCCAACGGTTAAACTTGCTTACGTATTTTGCTTCTGTGCAGAGAATCCTATCCACGGCAGGAACACGAAGCGTACGCAGACCGCGGTTACACCGCATTCCTCAGCAGGATTCTGGATATTAAAGACACTTTCTCTACAGTCCAAACCTCAAGCATAAATTTTGAAACACATCAGCCAGTAAACTGGACTGAGCCAGAAAAGTAATAATATACATCCATTTGTGTCCTATTCCAAAATTGACTAAAGTTGCATGTGGTGTGAGTGAAATATTGGCCGGGTTGTTCTTTGGTCTGTGGTTCTGAGACGGGACGGGGGAGAGCCGGAGTAACAAAATGCAACTGATGCCAGAACCTCCTGGTGGATCCTGCCAGGGTGTCAGCATGCCCCAGAGGAATGTGCTGAGCTTCACTCTGGACAAGGGTCAGTCCAGTGTGTGTGTGTGTGTGTGTGTGTGTGTGTGTGTGTGTGTGTGTGTGTGTGTGTGTGTGTGTGTGTGTGTGTGCATTTATCGGTGTGTAGGCATGTTTGAGAAGGGTCAGGATGAGTCAGCTGTGACCGCTCACCAAAACACCTCTGCTCCTCCCTTGTCTATCAACAGCTACATGTGAAGTCAGCCATGTTTAACTGAGGGGGGGGGGGGGGGGGGGGGGAGACGGCTGCTGCACATCCCATCCAATCCATCAGAATAAATGACCCTTCTGGTCAATAGCTGATTGGATGCAGGGGAAATAATCAATCATTAATGAGGAAAATATTGATGATATCACCTGCAAAAGAACCAATCAGTGTAGACTTGTTTACTCAGTCCAGGTTCACGCAGTGAAACAGTCCAGGTTCACGCAGTGAAATGGTGAAAATGTGTTTTTTCTCAGATGAGGTCAGAACTGTTCGGTGCATCATTAATGAACCAGTCAGTGATATATTTTACCCTCTGACGGACTAACTAAATCAAATCTTACAGTTTGACTTCAGAGCAGGTTTTTGTTGGTGCTCCTGACCCCACCTCATTGGACGACCATCTCAACCAATGGGTGCGCAGATGAATCTTTACTAGCGACACAACGTGAGCGCTGGGCGTGGCAGTATCGACCACGTCAGCTCCAACATGAGGACGTTCAGGCTGTGGTGTGTCCACCTCACCCAGGTGCAGGATGGAGGCCTCAGAGCGAGAGCCATCCAACATTCCTTCACGTCCGTCACGCCGTGAGCCTGGCGTCTCTGCAGGTTGTGTTTCGTGTGGGTCGTTGGTTCTGGATCGCAGCTTTTCAAGGACGATTTTATAATGTTGCTGAATGAGCAGAAAAAGCCTCGATTAGGGGTCGTTCACCTGAGGAAACAGCTGCTGAATACACAGGGGGGTGTTGGGTATTGGCTGCCACCTCCCCAGAGAAAGTAAATATCCAACTGTGGGATTTGGAACGGCGTCCAATCCGACATCTGCTGCTATAAGAAAAACGTCGACACACTGAAGGCGTCAGGTAGAAAAACGAGTCGGTGTTCATTCCTGATCAGACAATGCGTCGCATTTACGCTCCTTAAAAGACTTCTTCTTCAGCTTCTCATGATGTTGACTCATTGCTTCCTTGTGTGTCCTCCCGTCATGCAGGACGTCCCGATCCCCTTGAATGCACCTCCAGGAGACGAGGAGCTAAAAGAGGAAAACAGGTGTCGCGATAAGATGTGTCAGCCTAACGCCAAACACTTCCTTACTTACTCGCAAACATCGGCGATACCGATTGCGGCTTTCCTCACAAACCTCGGCCCCGCCGATGGGAACGGTATCTGCCAGCTCCATTTTGATGAGCAGCTGTTGCCTGGAAGCGGGAGTCGTCCCAGGCCGCCTGGGGAGTTCTGCAGGCCAACTCAGCCCACACATTGAGGGGATAAAAAGTGGCACTATCCCATAATCCCCCTTGGTAACGGGGATCAGTCACAATCTATCGGACAAAGTTAGGGGATAACCTGTTCTCAGTGCCTGTTGATCCCATGTGTGAAACGCTTCCACTCAGGTGAAGTGGGTTGGCGTTGGCCATCAGGGTATGTACAGTCACCGCTGCGAACGCCGCTGCTTTCCACAAAAGCCTGATTCACACGGCTGCGGGGAACATGTGCGCAACATATGGTGGAGCTGGAAGCGAGCGAGAGCCATGGGCTGGAGAGGCCCATCGAGACCCCGGCTGCAGATCCCTCAGACGCACATCTGCACCGAGACCCGTGTTCTCGCACATTCTCTTCGTTTATCACGCCGTTCCTCCGGTTCCCAGGTAGAGTGTGTGTGCCCGATTGGGATGCGGTGATGATATCCGGTGGAGCGCCAGCGTGTGAAAGCATCTCGGAACACCCAGCGAGCTCAGAGAGTTGATTAGAACTAATTGCCCAGATGAGGCCCAACTGTTGGAGCTGCCTAGGAGCCATTAAAACCCCTCCTGCACACCAGTGACCCCCCAGGACCGACATGAGCTCCCTCTCTGCACCTCATTCCTCTGGCTCCCCCACACTTGGCAGATGTAGACCTCTGTGAGAGAGCTTGTTGGAGTTGATAGGAGCTGGCCCAGACTGCTGAGGCTGCTTATTTCAGCTGTGGTGTTTCCCCCTTGCTGTGGTATTGATGGAATCCTAAAGATGCTTGCAGCCAGATGTCTCAAAGGAAGAGAGGGAGGCGATTTGCAGCCCCTGCACCCAGACTGCAACATGATTGAGCCTTTAAAGTGTGGAATATCTGCTTCCATCCAAACATAATCTGGAGATTATTTGAATCTTGAATATTAAAATATACTGTGGGAGCGTTAAAGATGTTCCAGGAAGAAAAAGGATTCAACTATGTGTTCTGAAAGACGAGCACAGACCCAACAATTTATTCATCCTTTGCCAAATCTGCTTCAGTTGTTTGGAACAAGTTTAAATTCTACAAATGATTTGGACTCTAGTCAAAAAGGTGAAAGCTGTTTTTGTTTCTAAGGAGGTCCAGGCCTGAGAGTTCATCACCAGATCTCTGGTGGAAGAAAGAAACGGCTCCTGGAGCTTCATGGTGGACGAATGTTGTAGACCCGTTAGCTTAGAGGCTACAGCAAAGGCTTCGTCTTGGGAAAGGGTGTCAAAATGTCTTCAGGGCAGTTTGGGATGTCAGGGTTGATGGAGACTGGGATTACGGCTTTCAAGATGAATTGCTTTCCCCGCCAGTGAAGCTGTTTTTGGATCGTGTTTGTTCGTTAGCCTGAACAGATTAGGACAGAACAGATTTTCATTTTTGGATGAACTGTTCGGCGACATTCCTATCCTGATTTTTGTTGTATTTTTCCCTCACACACACATATTTCCACACATTTTCTGCCTCATCTGTCTTTCCTTCTCCGTCCCTCTGACCTTCTTTCCTGTCAATCCTCTGTTCTTTCTCCTAGTTTGTGTGTCGACAGGAAGTGTGGCCTCCGCTGGTTCCTGGTGTTTATTGTCCCAACCTGAGAGAATTAGCATTGAAGACAAAATCAAGGGCATCACAGATGGAGGGGAGGAAGCAGAGCAGCACCAGACCAGGTTGTATATTTGTTTAGTGTGGGGCTGCCAACAGGGTGGGGAGGGCGGGTCAGGGTCGTGTGATTGGTGCAGAACTTCACCCATTCCTCCAATTGTGCCTTGAGCACCTCGAGCTATAATTCACTTCCTCAAGGACAGAAATAATCAGATTAGATGCAGTATCATAAAAATGTCAAATTCTTAGCTAAACTGTTAAGATTTAACTGAACCATTTTTCCATATGTGAGAAACAGTTGGTGGACGGCGGCTTTATGGCACCTTTCTCTACTTGGATACTTTAGGGCAATAAAAAGAGGAAGTTAAAGTGTGTTCTTCTGTGAAATAGCATGCAGGGCAGTTAAAGTGCCCTTCCTGCAGCACTAGCGAACATGTTTCATGTGAGTTGGTTTGTGTGTTTGTTAGCTGACGTTCTTATCTCATTGTTTGTGTGATATGTTGCAGATTCTCTGCATTGCTAAACAAACGTGTTTGACTGAAGTCTTATCTGTTTGTTTCTTGTTTTTTGCAGGATTAAACTGAATTTATTTCCAAAACCTTGGAGCATGTACAAAGACGTTCAGTAAATTTTAGTACAGATCCAAATGTTTTTATAACTTTCACATAAAAGTGCATTTTGGCCACCCTGAGAGATTTCCACAAAATTTTGTGGAGTTTGTGGGATGCATGGGTTAAAGAAGCTTCATCATCTTAATTAAATTCTCATTTGACATTAATCCCAGAGTAAATTAGAGTACAATAATCCCTTGTTACTCACAGTTGATGCATTCCAGGACCACCCGCCAAAAATGAAAATTCGCGATGTAGCGACCAAGTGTGTTTTATTATTTATGTATAATTTAAATGTACTGATATTAAACCAGCTGCACATTTGGGAGCCATTGAAATAGTTTCACAAAGACAAATTTCCACTTAACAAGGCAAAAGTAAAGTCACAGGAGGAACCATGAGTCTCGGAAGGCAATGCATACACGAATACTGTCAGCCAGTAGCATGCATGTACGGTATCACATGACTACAGCTCATAGGAGACATTTGGTCCTCGCCTTTCGCTTTCTCCCTCGTCCTCAATGAGATGAAACTTACATCTCATCGGGGACAATATATAATGTATAGATAATTTTAATAATCCGCAGTGTAGTGGAACCGCGCATCTTGAAGCGCGAATGAGAAACGGAAAACTGCAGAGGTTTTGTGGCAGCTCATTGGAGAAATTCAGCTGTATAGAACAGCATCATCTGCATAAAGAGCAATTTTACAATAAGAAAGTCTCTTTGTTGGATCGAAGCTGTGGGTTTTCTGAAACCACAAAGCCACTGGGGTCAAATGATCCATTATACTCTTTCCCTCCCTCAATCCTCAACATGTGGAGTCTTTTTTTTTTACCTAAAGAGAAGAAAAAAGGAACAGAACAGCAAGTCAAATGTCTATGCACTATTCAGTTAAAGCTTATTCCCAAGGTTTGCGGTATTTCAAAATGCCAAAACCATGAAGCCAAAAGTGGCCAGCAAGAACGAGTGCCCATATTCAACATGAGCCAAGAAATTATCTGTCTCGTTAGGAAAAGAAAACCGTTTCAGTTGGGGTTGTTAGTGACCAGATGCAATGGAGACGTGCAGAGAAGAAGTGGCCGGGCCCGGCGCCCTCCGGTGTTCTGCTCCTTTCAAATGAAAGTAATTTTTCTTGAAAAATGCTAAAGGAGAGAACGAGTGCAGAAGCAGAACAGCAGTAATAACCAGATCAATTATGCTTCAAGCAGCCAAAAAAGTGAGGTTGTCATAAATACAACAATTTTACCTCATTAAATTAAGTACATCACAAATAAAATAAATGGGGTAATGACTCAGTATGTGCAGTAATAGATTTGTCAGCAAGGCCCGGAATAAGGTGGGAAGGAAGTGCATTAACGCTGGTTTGGAGGTCGGCCTGTTGCTTGTGTTTGTTTGTTTAGGGAATGTCGGCACGTATAAATCTTTCAACTCAGAAGTTCCACGCTGGTGCCTCCGAATGTGCCAGGAAAGGAAAAAGACATCACAGGAGGCCACACGGCTCCAGTTTAATCACACTTAAAGAATGCAGTGACATGGAAGGAGACTTGTTAGAGGTGGATTAGAGTTGTTTTGCTCCTGGTTAAGACGGGGCTGGGCAAGTCAGCCATGACAAATCCTACAGATGTAAATGATGGAAGACTGTGAGGGTTTTAGCTGAAGCACCACGAAGAAAAGAAGTGCTGAGCTCGGTGACACTAATCAGGAAAATCTCCCTGAAGTGGAGAATTTGAGATGAAACCGCAAAACGTCTGGAAGGAGTTGACTCCAGGGGAATGCTAGGGGAAGGTAAGATATGACCGCCGGGCCTCGGCTTAATCCTGAGCGCTCAAACGGTGATGAAGCACTGCCCCAGATAGAGGCACTGATTGTGTCCAATGTAGGCTCCGGTGTAATGAATCAGCCTGGCCACCAAAACAAGAGAGTGTGTGTGTGTGTTTGTGTGTGTGTGTGTGTGTGTGTTCTTACCCCAGCTGTCCTGCCACTCTCAAATCTCAGTGAATTCCGGCCGTTGGGTTGAACTTGCAGAGGAATGCTTTCATGTCGCAGCTTCGTAACTGGAATGGAAGTATTAACGCAATTCAAAACATGACCCTAATATATTAAAAGTCATCTGTTTCCTATCAGAAAATGCTAATTAATGGCCGTAGCCCGGGGTGGGGGGTGGTAGGGTTGGGGGGGTGGGGCGGTTGGCGGAGGAACCAGAGGCTGCACAGATGAGAGGCAGCGAGGGAAAACGTTTGTGGTGGTTTGGGAATTAGAGGACACAGAGATGCTATACATTACCGTCACATGTTTGAGGCGCTCCAGTCAGACGGGCTGCTTTCAAAAATCATTTGCACTTTCACAATGTTTTGATTTAGACCAATTTGCTGTATTTGTTTGGCAAGTGGAAAAGCAGGATAAACAGAAAAGAGAATGAGTTTCCTCTGTGTTTACTTTAACGGGGAGGGAACGGCATATGTCTGCGTACCACTTATGACAGCAATTTTCTTAATCCCTGCAAGATGCATGGAAATTATTAAAGGAAAAATGTGCACTGTGGTGGTCACATCTCATCCTGGCAGGCAGCGGCAGGAAAAAGATTGGCCTTGATGTTTCTGGTCCTCGACTTCTGCTGCACCTGGGCTCGACCTGATCGATAAACCAGAACGTCTCTCTGCGAGAGAGCATCTGCTCGGTGTCAACCCCCGGACAAAGTTTGGCAGAGAAAAGTTTGGTATTTTTTGCATAATAATCATGGTTCTGTGTGTGTGCCATGTTGCTCTGCTGTGCTGGGATGTGCCACACCTGTGTCTCCACATCTGTGCCTGATCAGGCTGATTAACCTGAGGCTTTTTGCTGTGGTTTTGTGTCACATTGTTTTGTACCTTTGCTCATGTCTGTAATTTTTTGAGTTTTCTTGTGTTTCCTTGATTTTTGGCTGATTAATTAAACAATGACTGAAAGCTTCTCCACTGGTGATTTGCACATGGGTCCTATGCACTTTCTTGCCTCACACTCTGTCATTCCAACAAGTTTAATTGACATCTGTCTGTTGTTTTCTTTGCACAACAAGAAACCAACATTGAAACAAGCCAGAGGCCAAACGGTCTGAGGTCTGTTGAGTTCTTAGTGTGTCGCAGTTAAATAAAGATGAACTTCGATCTATAGATGCCAACACCATGGAGACAAGTCAGGGTTAATTCTTCAGAAATTATAAAATGTCTTTGCAACGATGAAGGAAGTAATGAAAATTCCTCGACCCACCCTTTTACGTGTTTCCATATGAACCATTCAGACCCAACAGGACATCTGGGTCCAGCTTGCTGGTTGTCCCCGGATTTAAATCTAAACATCTGAAGGTTAACATCATGTTAAAACCAGGCAACTCTCTGATGAAATCAATGAAATCCTTTCCAACGTATTGGCTTTACTGTCCTTTCCTACAAAATTTCAAATGAATCAGTTTTGTAGTTTTTGTGTTTATGGGTTCCGTCCTGCCTCATCCCAAACTGATCCATAACGTCATGTGGAAATTTGTTGAGACTCAAATGAAAACATGAGGTTTCGATGCATCAGCTATCCAATAGTTGAGATTTCCTGGCTTTGTGTTCCCATCAGCTGGTTCTCACAGCATGGCAAGACCAAGTCTTGTTTCCCTCATACTGGTCTAGATTCAGAAGCAGACATCAAGTTCTGGATCAACACGTTAGCAGGTAGCAAAGAGGAAGCCCGCAGACCTTCAAACACTTATCCCACCTCCAGGAACCCGTGTTTGCACAGCTGCAACTGTCTCAATCTTTCTCCATGTTGAAAACTATTTCTCATTTTACAAGAGAATAACATTACAGAAGCCCCCAGGTGCCACAGGTTCTGCTCGGTGTTAGAAGACGAGTAACGGAGCCCCTGGATGACCGCGGGCTGACTGGCCCACCGGACGTCCGCTCTCACAGTCGGACCGGACGAGCTGGTGTTGACAGAGAAACATGAGGACGACAACGGTGGAATGACAGTCACATCTTTTCTCCAATCTCATAAAAATCTTCAGAAACGCAGTAAGTCTTGGTTGAGTTCTGAACTGTCATCAGCTCTTGATTTCCCTCTGCCCACTAGTCCACATCGGTCCCGGTCCGTCTGATGACAGATGTTTGTCCCACAATTTTTAAGCAACTGTTTTAATGTGTCGTATGAAAATCACATGAAAGTTTACCTAACTGGCTAAAATCCTAACAACGTAATGATAAACAGTTGAAGTCTGAAGTTTTGTTATCTCATTGGCTGCCATTGACATCTTTCAATGGAGATGGTTGGGGGACAGTCTGCCGGAGATCGTCAGTGAAATCCAGGCTTCTAATCATGGAATTTATAGTCATGACGTCTGATCCAATTACTGAACAGAGGATGGAGAATCAGAGGAAGACGGAGAAATTGAGGCAGCTTACGATGCAACAGAGTTTACGTTTGTCAGAGCTCACCAGTGGGCGAACACGGTGTCGCTCTGAGCAAAGCATCTTGGGATCAGACAAGAACAAACAGAAAACACTGATAAATGTTGGATAAAAGTGATCAATGACTACGAAGCGATGGCAGCCAATACGTTAATGACGACAAACGGTTGCAGTCTTGTTAGAAAAGAGATCATAAAACAGGAATCCTCCACCATGGTTGACCAGTCCTACTCAGGCCTGGTCTCATGACCCCGCCTCCTTCCATCAGAACGAATCAGAACTACAGAATTTAGTGAGAGGTAGATGAGAAGACACCCTAACCCCAACCACACCTCATTTCAACATCCACACCCCCATGAGTCCATACATGAGCGCTTCAACAACATGTGCAATGATTGTGCATCTCGTCTCTGGGTCACCTCGTTTCCTTATTCTACCTATTTCAAACATGCTGGTGCAGCCATTGCCAGAAGTGTAATATGCACCAGTTCCTGCATGAAAGGGGATCCATCTCTACATCTGAGCTGAAAGTAAACTCACACAAACCCCCTCTAATCAAGTCGAGAGCAAGTTCCAGCGGAATGTCTCGATGGTTACCGTCCGGATAACGCAGCTCTTTTTTGATGCAAAGCACATTGTAAGAAACCGTCCATCGCGTTGAATCAGACCCACAAACGTGAGAAGATCCGTCTGACACAGTGTTCAGCGGTGAAATCCAACAGCGTGATGAGAAACACACGGAAGATGGATGGGAGTGGTCTGAAGCCACCGCAGCTGATTTGAGTTGGGGAGCGAGCAGAATCTTGGAGTGTAGAAGTGTTTACGTAAAATGTGTGTGTGTGTGTGTGTGTGTGTGTGTGTGTGTGTGTGTGTGTGTGTGTGTGTGTGTGTGTGTGTGTGTGTGTGTGTGTGTGTGTGTGTGTGTGTGTGTGTGTGTGTGTGTGTGCTTGTTTTAACAGGGCAGTCCCTGGCAGGTTCAAGGTCAAGGTGCGATTGGGTTTCAGTCGACGCTGTTGATAAGAATTGTGGGATATGTAAACACTCCCACTCCTGCTCTGCCTCTCTCGTCCGCTGAAGACAGATGACTTCAATCACGCCGAGTTCCTGGTTCTGAGAAGCCGTGGAAGTTCAGTCAAGCTTGATTTATCAAGCCCGTTCTATCAGGTAGCTCTACTGACCTTTTATTCCTTAGAGAAACACAACAAGATGGTTCTGGGTTCGAAGCCTGACCTGGGGCGCCTGTGTTTGGACTCCCCCCTTCCCTCCTGCTGCTAAGGCTCTAAAGGTGTCAATGTGAGCCTGAAGAGTTTATTTTTCTATGTTTGGGCTCTTGATGAACCGGTGACCTCTCCAAAGTTTACCACGACACCATGATATTAGCTTTTAACGGTTTTCTACTGATTTTTAGCGTCCAGTATTTGTGGTGGACAGACATGAAGTCCAGTGAAACGAAAAAAACTTTATTTTTCTGTATGTGTAAAAAGTACTTTTTAAAACCGACATATAATGGAGAACGACTGAACTCCAAATGACCTCAACTTGTATTTCATGTCCTGTAATTGTTTCTGGTCAGTCTGAGGGAAAAGAACTTAAGTATTTAGAGTAGTAATGACATTACTTTAGTATTTAGAGTAGTAATGACATTTAAATGACCTCAAATGGAGATTAAATGTTGATTTTTAGTAAATAACAATTTATGAACGATTCAACTTATGAACAGACTCTCTGTAACAGTTGTGTTTGTAGGTTCAGGACTACCTGTTCATCCCAAATTTAAAATCAAAATATCTTTACAGTAATACCTCATTACTCGCGGTTAATGAGTTCCAGGACCATCCGCAAAAAACGAAATTCCGTGATATAGCGACAAACTAGTTACCTTATTATTTGTGGTAATCTAAATGTTCCATTCTTATTCTGTATATTTGTCGCGGCTCCCAGCCGTCGGTTATAGCTTTGGTTTGGCTGCCGACACTCCAACAAGGAAGGGTGTGGTAATAAATGTCCAAAATTCATGCAGGGCTGGGAGCTAAGTTTAGCCTGCTTGAATCTGCCATCAGCTCGGAGACCCAAAGAGAAGTGGAGGCTCTTTATGAAGCCTTCATGAGGCACTGAGGAGTTGGGTCGTCTTCAGCAGCTTTACAGTTTAACGTCAGACGATATTTTCCACAGATCGCCCTTCAAGGTGTGGTGGATAAATACAACAAAATAAAACGATACGACCAGCATTAAACTGTTTTATTCTAAATATAATAATAAACGTGAATCCAGTTTGTATCAACTTTATTAGCAGCTTCCTCGTAACGTCACACCAACGTTTGTTTCTGGCATGGGAGTTTTAGTTTAGCGGTGATGTATTCTGTGTAAGCGTCCGGAGCGGCCCCTTTAATAAGGTAGTCATGTGACCGAGGCAAGCATCTCCACAAGCGTCAAGAGTGACTCAAAGAGAGATGTGGGGGAGTGAATCCACTCATTTAAAACAAAACATACCGACTGACCCACGGACCAGTACCGGTCCACGACCCGGGGTTGGGATCACTCGTCTTAAGGACCGAGGAAGAGTCTGGCGCTACGGCGGTGGGTGTGACCACAGACACCTCTCTTCACCAGAAGGATACCACTGAAGTTATGGTCGGTTGTCACTGTTGAACCTTCCCGTCCTGCCCTAACCGTGACGTTTCCAGTCAGGATACTTTCCATTTCACCCCTGAAAGAGTTGTCAAGAACTTGACGCGTACAGTAGAAGTCTGTTTCTTCACCGTGGTGGTAACGTGAGATCCCCTCTATGATTCCCTGGAGCCTAAAACTGTTCACCTGCTCCATCGCGGCTCGCAGGGTCGGAGTGTTTGCCTCCAAATGTGCGCTCGAGCAGAACCAATATTTAATAACAAGTCACATTCCAAATTGAAATCAATACAATCTGAGGATTTCTGTCCAGAGAGCCGTAAGGTCCCAAATGCAAAACATTCCCTCAGTGTTTGGGTTTGCGGCCTGTTAGTAGTGGTTGTGGTCTCAGACTCTGGTGAACACATACAGACCCAGCATGCATAGCAGCGGGAGGTGTTTACCCAACTGCTGTTCATCCTCCTCGCTGCCTCCGTCCTCTCTTATGTCGCTCACGGCTCTGACAGCGCCGACATGGCCTCTGCTTCTCACTTTGTAGGTCGAGTTTGAAACCCAACACTGGCACCAGGAGTCACCCTCCAGGCATGGCTCAAATGCCCCCCTCCAATACCCACCATGCATTTCCCCACAGTCACAAGACCGAGGTGTGACTGGAGGTCATGATTGAGCCATCGCAAAAAGGCCTGTGAGGATTGCATAACTCCAGAACTTGTTGGAGGACATCGAACGGCGAGAACGCCTCAAGGCAAACGATCAAAGCTCGCCTCCGTCCGTTTGATCGGCACTGAGGCCAGGTTGTTAGACGCGACCCGCCGTAAACCCGGTGACCCCGCTCACTCTCCCACTCCCATTCTGAGGATTCAGTTTCACTGGAGACACGCAGCAGATTCCAGTTTTACACACAGGAGCAACGTAGGGGCGCAGTGAGAGAGAAGGGATGGTGGCGATGGACGTGTGATCAAATCCCAGGCAGAAAGACGTAAATATAAAGACGAGGTGGTGGCGAAGAAACATATTAGTTGGTGGGGTCTCCTATGAACATCTTCAGGGGTGTGTATTTAGTTTATGGGCAGTGGCCGTGTGCTGACATAGCGAGGGCGGCATCGACAGGGTAGAACCTGAGGCCGGTTCAGACCACCTACTCTGTTTCTCCCTGTTTGGCTGCATTCCCTTTCGCGGTGTCGCCTCAGTGTCGCCGGTTGTCATGGTGATGGCATGGTAGGCAGGAACTTCTACATCTCCTCAATGTAGCAGCAATGGCTAAGTTGCCGCTAAAGTAACTTAGCTTGTCTATTGATTTGTGTGGTGCAGGATATCATCCGGGGCATTGAACTATTTTACGTGACCAATCAGAGCGTGTCTCTAAATTTGTATCATGTTCCAATAAACGTTAATCAAGAGGAAATCCATCCACAGAGCTGATGGTCAATCCTCGTTTTAGTAGCCTACCGTTTATTATCGCTCCCAGAAGCCACGCCCTCTGACACTCCATCGCCGCTGGAGGCGACACATGAGCGATTGCCCCGGTCGACCACTTCCCCCTGATGTGAGCTTACACACAGTAAATTCCTGGAGGTAACCGAATGCTGCTGCAGCCTCGCAGGAGCCAGCAGGGTTATAAGAAGAAGAAGCCCTGCCCCCTGCCCCCCAGCCTCCATCGCCACCCAGTTGATTATTCTCATGCACTCTCCTGAGTGTTACCAGATTCAATACGTGTCACAGGGCTGCTATTTGAACCCTGGTGTTTGTTTTGTGAAGGGTTCCAATCAAACAGAGGGTACCCTCATCTGGACTGGTCCTGGTGATCCACCACCTGATCCAGATCCAGAGCACATGTTGTGGGGGTAGGGGGTCAGGATGTATCTCGTCATAGTTAGTATCTCATCAAAGACGGTGCAGACGTGACCATGATCGTCATTCAATGGATTTTGTGAAGTTCAATCTACAGAAAATATATTGTGGCTGTTAACCCGGTAACCACTAATGATGGACCTGTGACCACGTGATTGGAGGAGGTGTGGGGGGAGGGGTCAGGTGGTTATGTCTGACTCATATCTGTTGTTGTCTTTTCTTTTAGCAGAACAGATTCCCAGAATACAACAAGAATGATGCTCAGACAAAGTTATTTTGGTACAGATTTAGTTGGTTGGTTGGTTGATTGTTGGTTGGTTTGCTGGTTGGATGGTTGGTTGGTTTATTGGACGAATGATTGGTTGGTTGATCGGTTGGTTGGTCAGTTGATTGGATGGATGGATGATTGGTTGGTTGGTTGGTTGATTCATTTGTTGGTTGGTTGGTTGCCCTCAAACCTCAGTTTGCGAGACACCATCAATCAACTAGAATCCATCCTTCGTTCCATCCCTGTCTGAAAATCAACTTTGGACAAAATTTCACTGAATTTACTGAATTTGTCTGTTTTTTAATTTTACAGTTGTCTGAATTTACATTTTTCTAATCAGACACTTCATTTGTCTTGCAGCTGGTCTCACATTCGTCTGACTCTTCATACTCTGTTGAGTCATCACCAGTGTCTTTCCTGGAACTTTACCAGATTGGGTCAAAAGATAAACCAGTTGAACTATAAAAGAACTGTAAAACGACGGCGTGTGATGGACACAAAAAGCCCGTTTGTGTGTCTAGACTGAGAAATAAAGGTTGCGAGCAGAAAGGATGACGGAGGAGGAGGAAGAGGAGAGCTCTTCCTCCGCCTGCCGTCCCATGTGGATAGAGTGTCGAAGTGTTGAAATGGCCCATTGAGCCAGAATGTCAGCTATACACAGCAGATAGCACGGAGGGCCGATCTGTCCTCAGCCCCGCCCCCTCCCCCTTCCCCCCCCCACCAGCAACACTTCGGGACTGGTGGAATCCTTCCCTCTGCACACACACAATGCATGCTTTAACACTTCTGCAAGGCAATGGCTGCCGCCAAGAAAACACACACCAATCTACAAGTGATTTTCAATTCAAGCGTATACCTGTGTGTGTGTTTCTGTGCGTTTCTGTGTGTGTGTTTTTTCACAACTCCAAGCATGAACCTAATTGGCCCAAATTTTGACACAGAAAACCCACTGCTATTGTGAGGCATTCAAAGGAATCTCTCAAATGCCACGTACTTAACAGAAAACGCATGGAAAGCCTTCACAAGGCCAACATTGTTCCCCAGCCTGTTAAAACGCACATGGAAAAAACCCCACTGTGGCATTGTGGGTGAAAATTCAGCCAGATCTTTAGAAGTGGGTGAACAAAAATCTTTTTTTTTTTTTTTTTTAACAATGCGTCATATTTTAGCACCAAAATAATTTTGTTTTCTGAAAATAGATGAAGAAAAATAAGCGCAGGAGAGATTTTGGATGTCATCACCAATCAGCAAGGGAAGTCCAGAGTCGTCACGAAACAGGAAACCTGAACGCAGAGGGGCCGAAAAGAAATACAACATAAGGTGTGCAGGAAAACAAAATCAGCAATGACTTCAACGTTGATGCCTTTATATCACGTATCTTCAGCTAATGGCTGCACGGACAGAGACAATGCTCTTCAAAAGAAAAGACAAAAACACCCAACTATCAATCCATCCATTTCTTCACTTGTCCAGGTCCAGGTTCTGGCAGCAGCAGAGAAGCCCAAACTTTCCTCTCCCCAGTTACCTCCTCCAGATCTCCCCAGGCTACCTCCTCCTCCTTTCCTGAGGCTACCTCCTCCTCCTTTCCTGAGGCTACCTCCTCCAGCTCTCCTGAGGCTACCTTCTACTCTTCTATGGGTAGAAGGTAGGTATTCCCATGGTGTTCCCAAGCTAGCTGAGAGATATAATCCCTCCAGTACATCCTGGGTACAACCCGGGTTGTCCTAGGCGTGGAATGTTCACTATGCACAAGACTAGAACATGGGACCTTGACCTTCTGCCATCCTGGTATTTGCCATCTTGTGCAGCTGTAGGTAGAAAAGAAAGCACAACCTCTGAGGAACTGACTCCTGATGTGTCAGGTGCTCATCTGATGATCAGTCAGGACCAGTCGATCACACTGAATCTCTCCAACCAATGGGCAAAGGTCCGTCGTGTGGATGATTTTGTTCATTTGAGGATTGGGGTGTATGAGTAGCTCCTCAGTGAGAGTCGATGCAGCCGATGTTCCAGAAAGGCGATAACCATTCTTTCCATGGTGGTGGCAGTGCAACCGCAATGGTGGACCCTTGGGGTGTGTCGTGTCCCCCGGCAACCTTTTTCCAGAGAAAGATGGAGCAAACACAGAAACCACGAAACCACTTCAGAACAGTCGAGCCGGGCCACGGCGCCCCCGTACCAGGTTGTTATTCTCCCCCAAAGGTTAATTATGGGGGGAGTTTCAAAGGGCCTCCTGGCCATCTGCAAGGAATTTGAAAGTTGAAGTCCGACATTCCTGTCAGGCCAAATGAAAAAATAAACAGAGCAATCAATCAGCACTCTGATTCTGAATCACACACCCCGGAGTGTGGTTTGCGGGGGGTAATGGTGAGTTAATGTCTTACTTAGAAAATAGCTTTACGACCATCAAGGAGAGACTCGACACTTTCGTAATCCGGCCTGCCGCATCACTCGGGTTACCGAGGGCAAAGAGAAACAGGCAGAACGGGAGGGGGCGACTGAAAGAATTACTCCTCTTATAGGAGAACAAACGACAAAAGAAAATACAAGTTGTCCAGAAATTCCTTCACACCTCCAGCGGTTCTACCCGGGGCCGCGCCATAACTCCACGGTGGCGACAGTCCATTTCAAGCCCGGCCGGTGTCCCTGGCAGCTCCCATTAGTGCTATGAATAGTCGGCTATTTGTGTTTGTGCAACTGAATCCTGGGCTTTTTATGACTGTTTACCATGGGGGGAATCTCGCTAAGAGCTCGCTGCGCTATTGGGTGTCACAAATAAATGATACTCACAGCCAGAGCCGGGTCGGACAGCGGTTCAGATCGCCGTTTGTTTGCCCCGTCCTTTAAAATAGTACCGTCCATCATGGCAACACGTGGGCTTTCAAACACACCTCTCAGCTGTTGTCTGAACTTTCTCACACTGATTGCATTCGGCTGTTTGGTGGATTCGTAGAAACTAGAAGAAATCCATGCGAATGCGAACTCGCGGATTTCTTTGCCACTCGTCAGCTTTCCTGCTAACCGCTTGTGTTTATTCTAATGAGCCTCGCGGGGCTAAAAGAGAAGCATTAACTAGCCACAGCAGCTCTCGCTCTCTATTTATTATTCCAGTACGGAGGACAGGCGTGTCTAATTGCCTGAACAGGTATATTTGTGCGATTTGACTTGGCTGTTGCGAACACAGGCTGGATTGAAAAGCGGCTCCCTTGCAGAGCGGCACAGCCAGCCTCACATGGTTTTAATGCTTCCTGCTTGTTGTTTTATATGTCTACATTAAATGGAACCACATGCTATCGATAGACTTCTGCACATGTGGGACAAATATTCAGTCTTGAAAATGCTGGGCACATTTAGCTCGACGCATGACTGGGGAGATCGATGAATGAAATCAGCGGAAATGTGGGCATCGGCGCTTGTTATCCAGGGAGGTCGCCCCGCACCTCCGGCGCCTGGCAGGCGGGATGAATGTGTGGCGTTTACGTCAGGAGAGGTTTTCTATGCATGCAGGGTGTGGTTTGGTGACATATGACGGGCCGGACGGTGCAGGTGTCACGTTGGATGGGTGAGTCACAGTCTGAGGCTCGGAGGGTGTGTTTGAGGCACAGCCACCGTCGCTACATGCCCGAGCACGTCGAAGGGCTCATTTGAGCAACAATTCAATTGTTTACAGATTTCATAGGTTGAAACGGAGCAAAAGAAATGACATGAAGACGGATCTGAGCAGAACCGGTTTTGTTCTGTGTGAAATATAAAGCTACAGCCCACAGCCGGTTAGTTTCCCATCTTTATGCCAAGCTAAACTGAGTAAAACTGCTAGCCTGGCTATGTTTAAATGCTACAAAACGAGCCTAGTGGCTTAACCGAAGATAAAAACATGGTTTGTTTCTAAGGAGGACACGGCTCACAGACTTAGGTAGCCGTGTTCCCGTATTTCCGATCTTTATGCTAAGCTAAACTGACCAGCCTACAGGATGTATGGTCGCATCTGAAAGTGACATCAATCTTCTAATCAGTAAAAGAGTATACTTCAATGTTTTTAAGGTGGTTTTAGAGCACAGACTTGCACTAGCACTGGTAGCCACGCTGATCAGCACAGTGTCCTTGCCATGTAGCACTAAATTTCGAATTTATGTGCACATAAATACCCTGACACTTTATTGGTGCTCCCGCCCCCGGGAGTTCAGGTACGCACCTGAGCGCCGGTGAAATTGACCTTCACAATATCAGAGAACCATCTGTCTCATAAGGTTAACACACAGCAGTCTGTCTGCAAACAACGTGCAACAAGTTTAACTGTGGGAAAAACCAAATACATCTCCTTATCAATTAACACGTTGTCAATTCAGTCCTGATAAATCACCCCAAACATATTATCACCTCCCTGAACGGTACCCGAAGGAGGAGAATTTAGTGACTTAGTCGGACAAGGGGGACGGCCTTAAATATATGCATCAGTAGCATCGTGGGTAATGCTTCATCATATTTATGGCCTTCCGGTGCTAAGAGAGTAGGAGGGCTAGAACGTGTCCTTCAGAATCCCCGTGAATGCAAACACCAACTATGAGTCATGCAAAGTCAAACGTTGCAGGGCGATCTTCCATTTTGACTCAGTAATGGCTTCTTCTGCTTTGCCTTTAACTTGCGTGTTTTTTTGTTGTTGTTTTTTTTGCAGTTCAGCTCAACATCTGCGTCGTGCAGACGTGATATCATCTCGAAGGAAACGTGACCCTGCCAGCCACGGCAGCTCGGTCAGGGAAGGAAGCGTGCCAAGGCATAAACGAAAAGATAGATATCGCTGCTTTATTCGTGCATTAAATGCAGAGCTGGAGCCAGGAACAGTTAGCATAGCTTAGCTCCCAGCCAAGAATCACCCCAGAACAATACCCCCGACCCAATCCCCAGAATAAACATTGGCAGTGAATGTTCCTGCAGGCCACTGATATGTTGGTTACAAAAAAAAAGATGGCTGAAGAAGGTCACGGCTGCTGCTTATCATAGAACGTCTACGTGGTTTAAACAGCTGGCAGCCGTCTTACCGAAGTGTCGCCGCGCCACCGAAGTTCAGTCCCGGTAGAGATGCCCAGAATTTAACTGAGCTGGGAGAGAGCCAGGAAGCAAACCACAGCAAGTTCTAGTAGCCGGTTCACTCCTGATGGAACATCTAGTAGCCGGTTCACTCCTGATGGAATATCTAGTAGCTGGTTCACTCCTGATGGAACATCTAGTAGCCGGTTCACTCCTGATGGAACATCTAGTAGCCGGTTCACTCCTGATGGAACATCTAGTAGCTGGTTCCCTCCTGATGGAACATCTAGTAGCTGGTTCCCTCCTGATGGAACATCTAGTAGCCGGTTCACTCCTGATGGAACATCTAGTAGCTGGTTCCCTCCTGATGGAACATCTAGTAGCCGGTTCCCTCCTGATGGAACATCTAGTAGCCGGTTCCTTCCTGATGGAACATCTAGTAGCCTGTTCACTCCTGATGGAACATCTAGTAGCTGGTTCCCTCCTGATGGAACATCTAGTAGCCGATTCCCTCCTGATGGAACATCTAGTAGCCGGTTCCTTCCTGATGGAACATCTAGTAGCCAGTTCACTCCTGATGGAACATCTAGCAGCCGGTTCCCTCCTGATGGAACATCTAGTAGCCGGTTCAATCCTGATGGAACATCTAGTAGCCGGTTCACTCCTGATGGAACATCTAGTAGCCGGTTCCTTCCTGATGGAACATCTAGTAGCCGGTTCCTTCCTGATGGAACATCTGGTAGCCGGTTCCCTCCTGATGGAACATCTGGTAGCCGGTTCCCTCCTGATGGAACATCTAGTAGCCGGTTCCTTCCTGATGGAACATCTGGTAGCCGGTTCCTTCCTGATGGAACATCTGGTAGCCGGTAATAAACAAACTAAACTGAAGACGTTAGCGAGCGGAAAAAGTCAAGTCTGCTATTTCCCTGTTACCATGCTACATGCTACGCTAAACTAATCAGAAACGTGAGCAGTGTGTCTTCATCTGCATTAGCACGACGTGTCTGCCAGTTGGTATTAATGTTGGGATGCTAACATGCAAACATGTTGGAGACCTTGCGGCGCTGCAGCCTCTGGGATTGAGGTGAGACCACCGCTGGAGACGAGTTCCACCACTTCCCTCGCTGCCGTCCACAAAAATGTTCACAAGCACTTTAAATTACAGCAAATGAAGTCCTCCAAACGTCCCGAGTGCAAACAGCAGGAAGTCAGCGCGATGGAATGAGTTTAAATTTAAAGGTTTTAAGCCGCTGGTGAAGAGAAACCTGCTGATTCAGGGAGATTACAAGGTGAGAAATTTAATTGGTTTGTTGAACCTCTCTCTCTGAGCAGGTCGATAATAAAATCTCTGAACGAGTGATTTTCTTTTTTCTCCAGAATGAAGGACAACAGAAGAAGAAACGTGTGGCGTCTGATCGCTTACATCCGTGACATCATCACAGATCAGATACAAACAGACGGAGCAGAAAACTGTAGTCAATCAGCTGATTGGGTTCATCGATCCAAACCAATCTGAAGCTGTTTGGAAAATACACAAGTATAAGTATATCTCCAGTTCTATCGTTCACGATTATATGTCAGTTTAAAAAAAGGTTTACGATGTTTTCCTCTGCGTCTATCTGCCACAAATACTGGAATCATCAAATCACTAGTAAACCGTTGAACCACATAATATCATGTTACTGTACAATAAATCAAAATAAAACATAATATAGTATTAGCCAGTAGCAACCCCCGTGACCCAAAATGAGGAAGAAGCAGCTGGAGACGAGACGGAGAGGTTTTTTCTGTATTATATTAAAAAATAAAATGTTAATTGTTTGTCAGCTTCAAATAGATTCATATTATTAAAAAGTATTCATTAATAAAGTTCAGGTCAGAACAGGGAATGGTTTTCTACAGGTTAGTCTGGACTTAATTCAAGTTAATTCAACAAAAGTCACTTTTTGACTTACGATGAATTAACTTTTGGAACTAATTCCAGCAGTTAACGTTAGTCGAGGTTTAACTACACGCTATAAAGATCGCCGCCACATCTTCAAGCAACACGACACTTTCAACGCGACGCCGTTTGATATGCAACAAAAAACTCGTGTCCAAACATCCTGGATTCCCACGGCGGCGATAAATCACTTCACATTTCTCTCATCAGGGCTGGAAAACGAGCGTCTGGTGCCAGAAGCTGCACATTAAACTCATTAACGCAGATCTTTCAGGAGGTCTGCGCTCAGAGTGGCGTTTAAAAAGTCATTTCTGATTCCATTGAACATAAAACTCGTGCTGTCGTTTGAACTCCGCCCCGGCCTATTTTCTTTGCGGTATTCCGGCTTTGTGAGGGATAAAAGCGGCCTGTGAAAGCGGATCGGGGATAATGGACCAGTTGGCTCTCGGATAGAAACACCCCGTTCCAAATCCTTCCTCTCCAACTCAAATAGGGGTCTCGGTTTAACGGTAGACTTGCACTTGCCACAACTTTAAAGGCTCTTTATAGCTCACATATGCACAAATCTTATTATGACTTTCCCCGGTTGGACGCTCGGGGCTGATGGGTCCAATCGCCGCCGACGTATCGCCACTGCGGGGGGGAAACGGTGATGGGATACGGGGTGAAGAAGGCAGCAGCTGTGTGCCTGTTAAAGGTCGGGCGGGGTCAACGCGGACTGGCGGTCAGGACGCGACCTCGGTCCAGCCTCACACAGCTGAACGGCGTCGCCGCCAAAAGCGGGCTGAACGCTCCGGGTTGAACCCTCATATCCTTGAGAGACCGGACCGCAGGCGCATCTCCTGCCTTCGTCGCTGCAGGATGAATTCTAGGAAACTGAATTGCAGCGGTTTGTCTAGACGGGACACAAGAGGATCGAGTTCCAGTCAGGTTTAATAATATTTCCAGAACCAGCCCGTCCCGTCCAGCTCGGCGCAGCAGACGCTTTGTGTGCACGACGACGACGGCCAATCACAGCAAAGCGCATGAACGCAGCAATCCGTGGGTGACTCACGCGCATCTGTCGGGGTCGAGGCGACTCCGCCTCGTCTGGCGTCGCCAGCAGATAACAGATTGTCTGCAACACCTCCACGCTCGGCAGCGAGCCGAGTCACATGACACAAAACCAGGACTCGTCTCTCCGCGATCAGCTCAAGCAGCTGGTGCCGAGTTCGAATCCCACCGTGAATGAAGCTCTGAACTCGAAGAGGCGCGTCCATCTCGCGCGGTTCCAACAAGCCGAGGCGAGCGCGTTCGGCGCGGCGCCGCAGACACGCCCACTCCTTACGTGTGCGTGTACATGTTGAGACACGGGATCTAAACACGGCCTGTTTACCCACAGCTGTGTGGAGCAACAGCGTGATGGATGTGGGTCGAGGCCCGAGGCCTCCGTCAGCGAGCGGCGAGCCCGACTCACGCGTCTGCCGAACGCTGCTGTTCATCTCACAGCTGCTTCTCCCCAAAAATCAGCAGGAAAGTCCTTATATGGTCAACAGACAGGAACAGGAACCAATCAGAGCCAATCGGTGGACAGGGAAACATGAGAGTTCAAAGGTCAGACCTTCAAAGAAGATGTGATAGAAGACTGAGGATGTGGGGAAGAGGAAGAGGAGGAGGAAGAGGAGGAGGAAGAGGAGGAGGAAGAAGAGGAGGAAGAGGAGGAGGAAGAGGAGGATTTAACGCATTTAAATGTTGAAGGAAGATTCTGACAAGAGAAAACAGGTGTGAAACAAAAGAATAGAAGTCTGTGAAAAACTTTAATTTATTACAATTAAGCTGTAAAAAAATATTGAACTAATTTACAACTTTATGAGAAAAAAATTCTATTCTCTGATAATAAAGCGGTAAATTGATCAGATTTTTTTAATCATGAGCAAAAAAAATGTACAAATCTTTCATTTTTATAGTTTACAAAAGATATTCTGTGGAATTAATATGATAAACATCATAAGTTTAACAGATGTAATGCATTATGAATACATGAGGGAAAGTTTGCATCAAATATTTTTCATAACTTTTAAATGATGAAATAATTAAGAATGAATGCAAAAACCATGGATGTAGCTCAGTGTTTGATACTGTCTTCAAAATTTATCCTTTTTTATTCTCAAAGTTTATTCAGAAATTTGTAATGTTAATCTTTGAGAATATCTGAGATTTTCCCCAGTGTTTAATCTTTGGATTAAAAGTGTAATTTTTTTCTCAAATCTCTGGCTCCGCCTCAGGCCTCTGGGCCTCGGAGTGATTCAGACTTTTAGTGTCAGGAAGTGATTAAATCCTCGCAGCTGATTGCTCCAGCGTCTCTTCTGTGAGGTCTGTGAATGCCCGTGTTTCTCTAAATTTAGACCACATTTCCTTTAAACCCAACTTCCAGGAACCGGCTCGGCCAGGATGCTCCACAAGTTGGAAACACATGTCCGGTGTTGACTCTGCAGGTTGTTCCCCTGAGAAGCAGCTGATCCAGGACGAGGAAGAGGAGCAGCAGCTCATCAGCGCATGATGATCGGAGCCGATAGCTCCGCCTTCTCACCCAAAAAAGGTCGATTGTGACTCCAAAACAAAAACAGTCTGGGGATGTGTTTCGTTAAAAAAGAAAATTTAAAAGAAAGATCTTTCTTTTTTAACGAATGAACGTTCCAGCATGGAGTTCTGGTTTTCCTGCTGCACTTGAATGCATCAAACTTAAGCCGCTGACCTATAATGAATGACAATAAAAGAGGAATTATTTTTATTTTTCTATAGTTATTGAGGTTTTTATTTTTTAATGTCGAGTTTTTGAATAAATATTATTATTATAATTGCGTTAATCCCTTTAAAGCTTTATGTCAGCCTTTCAAAATAAAGTTCAGCGCTCGGCTTAAAGACGACCACGTAAAACGTAAACTAGAGCTTATGTTTTTACACACACACACACACACACACACACACACACACACACACACACACACACACACACACACACACAGGATCTGGGGAATTCCCTGAAGAACACAGGGCTGCAGCAGACATGGGTGGTCCACCCTTGTCATTACATCCCCGCAGGCAAGAAGGCAAACACAAAGCACCCTGGGAAACACAAGCGTCCCAGGACAAAGCCCTGGGGCTCCTCTGGGATCACAGAGGAGGTTCGGTGCGTTTGGAGAGGAAACCGTCTCCTTTTTGGAGGTTCAGCCTGACGTGCGGTGGACAGACGTCGGCGCAGAGGTGTCGATAACGTCCTGAAAAAGAACTACTTCCTGTCTTGATGGGAGAAGAATAAATGCTCCCATATAAATGTAAATGTTTGTTACAACGTGAGGTGCATCCTCAAACGCATCACAGTCAGCCCCTCAGGCAACCTGCACAGGTAACAGCTGAACCTGAATGAAGGGGCGGGGCAGAGGGCGGGGCCTCTCCTCTCCGTGGAGATGAATGTGACAGGAAACACAAACAGCCCTGACCCTGCAGCGACCTTCCTCAATACCCCTGTGGTGACCTTCCTCTTCTTCCTCAGCTCACTCACGTGACCCCGGGTTGCCCCCCCCCCAACCCGCCCCCTCACGGAGGCAATAAATAATGGGAGGGTGGACTTCCTGACGCGAAGCACAGATCGTATCTTTGTCCAGGTTTCTGTCTTCTGTTGACTCTCGCTGGTATTTCCTGACAGGTCTGTGACTCATGAGCTCCAGCTGGACCCGAAGCCGCCTGATTGGCTGTCTGCACACAAAACCCGCCTTCAACGCCGCTCCATGTCTGTAGATGACCTCTGAGGAGAATATGGATCTGCCAGCAGTCGGTTACACATTAAACACGAGCCTGTTTACCCGTCGACTGTTCACACAGCGCTCACAGGAAGTGGAAATGTCAGAGGAAGCTGCGTTCAGGTCACTGATTACAGCATGAGAGCGTTAGCCGTTAGCATGCGACGCTAACAGCTGTGGAGCCTCAGGGAGGTGGGGGTCAGGGATCTTCATCTCCTGAAAGAGAGTCAAGACATTTCACTCCTGCTGCTGGAGGTGAAGCTAGCTCCTCAGCTAACGTTAGCTAAGCCATTTATAGTGGGCGGAGTCATCCCAGACCAACTGTTTACAAACTACAGTAGAACCTCGAGATACGAGTTATTTGAGATACGAGTTGTGCTTCAGGTCAAGACCGCTAGTTGGCGGATGGATACGACATCAGCGAGACCGGATCTCGTTCTTTACCGCGTGTTGGCGGATGGATACGACATCAGCGAGACCGGATCTCGTTCTTTACCGCGTGTTGGCGGATGGATACGACATCAGCGAGACCGGATCTCGTTCTTTACCGCGTGTTGGCGGATGGATACGACATCAGCGAGACCGGATCTCGTTCTTTACCGCGTGTTGGCGGATGGATACGACATCGGCGAGACCGGATCTCGTTCTTTACCGCGTGTTGGCGGATGGATACGACATCGGCGAGGCCGGATCTCGTTCTTTACCGCGTGTTGGCGGATGGATACGACATCGGCGAGACCGGATCTCGTTCTTTACCGCGTGTTGGCGGATGGATACGACATCAGCGAGACCGGATCTCGTTCTTTACCGCGTGTTGGCGGATGGATACGACATCAGCGAGACCGGATCTCGTTCTTTACCGCGTGTTGGCGGATGGATACGACATCAGCGAGACCGGATCTCGTTCTTTACCGCGTGTTGGCGGATGGATACGACATCAGCGAGGCCGGATCTCGTTCTTTACCGCGTGTTGGCGGATGGATACGACATCAGCGAGACCGGATCTCGTTCTTTACCGCGTGTTGGCGGATGCATACGACATCGGCGAGACCGGATCTCGTTCTTTACCGCGTGTTGGCGGATGGATACGACATCAGCGAGACCGGATCTCGTTCTTTACCGCGTGTTGGCGGATGGATACGACATCAGCGAGACCGGATCTCGTTCTTTACCAAGTGTTGGCGGATGGATACGACATCAGTGAGACCGGATCTCGTTCTTGTTGGTGGAGTAAAGACGTATCTCGTGTGTTCTCCTGACTTTTGTTTCTTTTCATTCTTTATCATTGTTTATATAACTTACAGTATATATAATGAATCATACACAAGTGAAGCGTACGTGTCTATTGTTGATAAAAACGTGTTTTCTTTCATAATTTAGGAGATTTGGGGCTTTTTTACGAGGCTAGAATGGATTCAACTCGAGGTCCTATTTTTTCTCTACTTGACAAATATTGACATTTTTAAACGTCATGTTACTTCTATCCAAAACAATCAAACACTCGTGTCACAAAAACAAGCGAGACGTTTCATTGGCGGCTGTAAAGACTTGTTTTCTAACACCAGGTGATGTTGTGATTGGCCGTCTGTCTGTGGGGGGCCGGGGCGGGGGAGTTCTCCCACATTGAAACCAGATGCAGCCGGGCTCGGCTGAACTCTGAGGTCTGGATGGCGTATTTAGAATCTGCCAGGCTCATCCATCACGGAGTCGGAGCGCGTCGCCAGTCTTTTTCCAGCGCGGAGGTGTGCGGGTCACGTGACCGCGCCCAACAGGAGGCCAGTGTTTGTGGAAAGTGAACTGGAGACCGGTCACCTATCTGCGAGATTCACGGCGCCGTGTGGAAACCACGGCGACGTCCACGCCGGCCCGAAGCCGCTTGCCGCAGGCGTGACCTCTGAGGCGCGTGCACACGTCAAGCATTTGCACGTGCACGAATCGTCATGACAACGAGTTGGTATGATGGAGGTCACCGGTTTGGTCCATGACAGTTTCAGGCCTCTGCAGGTTGAAGTGTTCCCGACGGCGCTCCAACAACTCATGACTAATCCGTCCCAGATCTCCAGACGAATCCCTTCAACGCCTGAGGAGCAACACGATGGCACGATGACACACACACACACACACACACACACACACACACACACCTGACTTGTAGGGCTGCAGTAACGCTCCCAGCGCCGCGTCACGGCTTCAAAATAACAACAGAGGAGGGGGAACAGGAGGACGGCAGCTGCACGGGCGTAACGCTTCTCCATTAGCTCTATCTGCCAGACAACAAAGAGCGATCTGAGCTTTTACAGGAGAAACATCACGCATGGCTTCCTGGCCATCTGCAGTAATCACCACGAAGAGCTGCTGGACCATCACAGATACAATCAACCCCTTCAGACGCCGGCGGCTCGGCAGCGCCGGCCTGCTCTGATTTCCCTTTTGGCAGCGCCGCCGTTGGGAAAAACGCAAACGGTCCATCGACTAGCCCCCCCCACCCCGTGTCAGGTCCGCTCTCTCCACCCGGCTCTACCCAGGACCGAAATACACCAGGCGGGACATTACAAACACGCAGGAAGCTGCAGGCGGGCCAAATCCTTCCATTATCCCCACTAATCACTAAATACTCTGAACCAGCCGATTGATGCCTCCTTAATTTAACTTCTTAATTCCTCCTCGGATAAAAATCCTGCTCGCTTGTCCAGATTTACTGATCTTTGCCCCGTCCCGCAGTCAGTCGTGAAGTCTGATGTTATTTGATTGGCTAACAGCCTTCAAACGAGAAGAATATCGGAACGTGAACCGATGTTCGTCGATACGCAGACGATCCTGTTCTGTTCTGCTGATTCAAGCGACTTCCCTTCAGTTGTGTTTTATTTGACTGACAAACTTTTGTATTTTATGATGGATTTTGGTCTTTAATGACTTTAGTGTCCTTGTTGATGGGGACATTTTAACAATTACATTTAACTGCATAAAATATATTTTTTTCAAATTATGCTATATACTTGAAAAAGTTCACCATGGATGTGAAAGTTTTGGATAAAACAAACGTTTGTATTTCATAAAAAATATAAATATTTTTGTTTATTTTTTATCTAAAAATAATACAAAATAAGAATAACATAAAAAATATCAGGTTTTTCCAACAGGTGGCGCTACAGGAACCAACAATAAAAGAAAAATGTCACAACCTTCAAGCTAATTCCATGCTATAAATAAAAGAACCAATTATTAGTAATTCATATAACTAGTGATCGATTGATAATTGATTCAAGATCGTTTTGATAAAGCTAGAAATTTAACATTAGTAAATAATTTATCCTTCATAAATCATTTATCTAAAATAACAGGAACTAGAGCGTCTCTGCTCTGATGTCACAGCCGTGATTTTCTCGCTACGTGACGTCACGCCGGTTGCGCAGTAAACGCGGAGGACGCGCGCGCGCTGCTGTCGGTTGAACGTGGAAGTGATCCAGATCCTGAAGGCTGGACCGGATCCAGGTACAAAAAAGAAAACAGCCTGGCAGGATCATTAGAGGGAGCTGTACACACACACACACACACACACACACACACACACACACACACACACACACACACACACACACACACACACACACACACACACACACACACACACACACACCAGAGCGGCGCAGAGGAGCTCTCTTCCAGCTCGGTGCCAGACGCACGGACTCGTCTTTGCGCGACTTTTGAAACTGTTTTATTTCCAAGCAGAAACGTTTTGAATCCAAACTTTATTCTTGATTCGGACTTTTGTTTGAACGTTTGTGGAACTTTTTTTCTTCCTCCTGGTTGGACTATCCTTCAGGATTTAGCGCGGACACCTAAAGACGCGCAGGTAACGCTCGGACGGAGCCTCAGATCTGCGTCCCGGTCGGGTCCCGGTCGGGTTCCGGTGCTGATCCGTGAATGTTTCTGCTCTCCTCCGCCTCCAGAACCCGTCGGTGGCCCCCAGGCGCCTCCCGAGGAGAACTTGTCGGGGCTTTCGGGTCGAGCCGTCCCAGAAATGGTGGGGCACCTACACTTACAAGCGATGGATGACAGCCTGAAAGGAAAGAACCGGGAGGGGCTGCTCGACAGTCCCGATTCGGGGCTGCCCCCCAGCCCCAGTCCGCCCTTCTGCTCCCTGTCCCCGGCTCTGACCGAGTCGCGCTCCGCCAGCTGCACGACGCCCGTCGAGAGCCATCATGGATATTACCGGAAGGAGAGCCGGGAGGGCAAACTGGTAAGACCCGTTTCTGGTTCGGTGTGAACGGATCCGGAGTTTCTGTCCGCATCTGGAGGCTTTTCTGCCCCCAGTTCCTCCCCCTCTGCCGAGATGTCCGCTTGCTCTGGACCAGCCCGGCACCGGGTCCGTTTGGGTGTCCAGACCGGACTCCTGGGACTCCCGGGGGTCCCAGCCAGAATTCCAGGGGCCCCCGGGAGTGGAGGTGTCCCTTTAAAGGATGACAGGAGGGGGGAGGAAGATCTCCTCCGGTGTGACCCGGTTCTGGTTGGTTTGTTGGTTTTTGAGTCTCTCTGGAACTAGACGGGCCCCTGATGGAGACCCCCGCAACCCCGATCCAGAGTCTGGATCTGGAACTGATGCCACCAGCCTCCTTCCTGCTGGTGTTAGTGTGAGACACGTCCACAAGAGGGCAGCGAAGAGTCGAACGTCCACAAGCGCAAAAAACACAAATGTAGTGTCCCGAGAGTCCAGAGGGACGTGTGACTGTCGGTTTGGTACGCAGCCGTTAGCTTTCAGCACATTTTTAGCTTTCAGGAAACTGTTAGCTTTTAGGAAACCGTTAGCTTTCAGGAAATGGTTAACTTTTAGGAAACTGTTAGCTCCTGGATCCGCCCCTCGTCGGGGGCGGAGCTTAAAGATAGAAACTTTATTCCCTCTCCTGGTGATCAGAACAGACGATGGTCTTCATCATGGGACCTTCACACTGAAGCGTCACCTGACACCCCCCCTAACCCCCCCAGGTGGGAAACAAACGGCGGGTTTGTCAGAACTATTGGTTCCCAGGGTGCCCTTATGGTTGCCATGGTTACCGGGATTTGGGATTCCGTGAAAAAGGCGGTTACTCCGGTTCCGAACGGACCCGGAGGCGGTGGAGGAGCAGGGATTCATGTCACGCATCAGGTTTGATTGAAACCTCCCCCCGAGGGCGTGGCCTCATAAATGCAGTGCTGCATCCTGGGAGGTGAGTCCTGTGGGGGGGGGGGGTTCAGATCTGAAGATCACTTCAGAGTATGTTTCTGTTCCAGGGGGGCGTCTTCCTCCTTCCGCGTCTATTTTCGTGTTGTTGTCGCGCCCCACCTGAGAACAATCCTCGGGTTCTCTTGCGGGCGGGGCCTCGTTGGTTTTCGATGACCCCAGTTCACCCCCCCGGGTGTGTCCGTAATCAGGCTCCTGATTGGCTAAACCAAGTTTATTCTGCTGGTAAATAATAAATATACGAACAACAAACATAGCACTCATAGAATCCCATTTGAAACTGTCAGTTTAAGCCCCGCCCACCCAGCATGTGCCTCCAGATTAATAATAAAAATTTTTAGCCATCTTTTAGCATGTTAGCATGTTCCTCCTCGCTGTTTCTCTTTTTTTTTTTAAGACATTGTCCATCTTCTGAGTGTTACGTAATTCACCCAACAGAAAGGGCGACGCGGTGTTTCAGGGATTATTACTCAACAGTTTCCGCTTTTGTTTGTTTCATTTTTCTTTGTCAAAAGCGAAGGAAGCATTCATTCATAAAGTGCAATATCGGCAGCAGATACAGGTGATAAAACTGAAAGTTTAAGAAATACATGAAAAACATCACAAAAATAACAATAAGCAATAATGACATGAAACATAGCAACTCATATTTCATCACAAAAGCATCAATGAACAGCGACATATAATGCAAGAAACTAAAGCATTTATTAGATTAAAATACATCATAATAATATCAATTATAATTCCACCAATAAATCTCTTCCAAAATCTAAACAGAAATAGTAATTCATCAAGACTATACAAATGGTACATTCAGTCTTTCAACCTTGGAAACTACAGTTCCCATGATGCTCGGTGGCAAACCAGGACGTACAGCACACAATTTGAACTCAACAAACGTTTGTAAAACTAAACAAACCAAACCGTGGCGGACATGAACGAGACAGCAAATACACAAATCCTAGTGTTAGCTTCACGTTGCATGTTGCTAACTCTATCAGCCACTAAGCTGTCAGAAATGCACCAAAGTCATGACATCATCAACAGCTGACACACAAACAGGAAGCAGATGAAAGCACAATGCAGTAAAAATAAATAACATCCAGCGTGGAGCATAAAGCACACAAATAAATCACCTGAAGGACTCACTGATTGGCTGCAAACCGGATCGAAACTGAGTTGAGTGAATCCACCTCCTGATAATGGGTCACAGTGGTCACATGACTCACAGCACACCTCTCTCTTAAAGAGACAGTACTGGCCAGATTGTTGAATTTCCTTTAGCAGAATGTCACATTGAAGCATGTGAAGAATTAACAAAACGACAGAAATAACTAAGATCACAGAAAACACAACACTGAGTTAGCCGCTAATGGCTAATCGCTACTTGCCCCGACCCATCTGTTACCTCATGTTTACACAGAAATCTGATCTGGCGCCATTTATCAATAAATTGTGATTTTATAAAATATCAGTGAAACAGTGTTTCTGCCTGAGTGGCTGAATCTGGTGCAGATCCGGATCATAATCCAGATTATAATTCCAATCATGATCTCGATCTTGATTCTGATCTGATGGATCAAACAAAGGTTTGGTGTGTTGGTGTCAGATGATTATTGATGCAGGAACTGATCACAGGAATAAAAAACGTGAATTAATTAATAGAGAGTAAAGACGCATTAACGTTAATAAAAAAGATGTTTTACACACATTAAAAACACACCTTATAAACACATTTTATAAACAGAGACATGTTATAAGCACTTTATAAACATATATACATAACAGATTTGTCAGATTTTAGTTTTCGTCCTCAGAAAACAGAAACCGTCTCTGCGTTGCAGGAAAGTCCTAAATGAAGCGCTGGAGCCGCCCTAACATCCGGACCCGTGCCAACATTCAGAGGATTCTTTCCTGGCCCGCGTCCCAACCCTCCACAAAATCTGCTGGAAAGCAGTTCAGGAATGTTCACGTTTAAATTTGTTAAATTAGAGAAAATGATGAGAAATTGAGAATCTGTCAAATATTCAGGAAGGTAACAAAAAGAAATCCTGGATCCTCACCGGTTCTGGTCCGGTAACCTGTTTCTACTGTGGCATAGGTCAGGTGACCCGGAGGGGCGGGGCGACCTGCTGAGAGCACACCTGGGACGGAGGGGGGGGTTCATTTCCTTCATGTTTTTGTTATTGATCTCAGGTGTTTTCCTCCACAGCTGCCCTACCTGCTGCTGAACGCCCCGGGTTCCGACCCAAAGACCCGCATGCACCCCGTGTTCTTCGGAGAAAGCATCGAGGTCAACCCCAAACCGGCGCAAGAGATCAAGTAAGGCACCTGGTCCTCCGGTGTGTGTGTGTGGGGGGGGCGCTTCTGTTTTCATCCCGTGGCCAGGGCTGCCCCCTGGTGTCCGGAGTCCGCCTCTGACCGTCCGTCTGTCCTCCCCAGGTGCAACACCGAAGTCCGGTACGACTCCGACAAGCACTACCGGGACCAGGTGTACTGCGTCCCGGTTCCCACCGCCGCCTCCTTCAGCGAGACGGTGGTCGCCGTGCGGAACTGCACCTGGCGGAGCTACAAGTCCCAGGTGTACCTGGAGCCGCGGCAGAAGCCCGTCAGCTACCGGAGCACCACCATCATCTACCCCAAACACACCAAGAACTCTTACCGGACCACGCTGACCTACAACGCCACCGGCTCCCGCCGCTGGTTCGTGTCCACGGTGCAGCTGGAGTCCAGCGAGGATTTGAGTCCCTGTATCATCTACACCGAGGACCTGTAAGGGCTGCGACCGGGAGGGGGGCCGCCCGGTGGTGGGGGGTTTGGTTTTTGGCGAATGAGGAACTTTGGAAGAACTTCAAGATGGAAAAATGGAAAAACGCGTCTTTACGCGCTCCGTGCGTCTTTACGCGCCACGGAGGAGTCCTCCGGACTTTCTACTGATGCAATCGTTTTATTTTATTTTATTTTTGGAGGGGGGTATACGGGGGGGTGGTGTGCACCTTCATGGTCTTATTTCATTCAAGTGCTGACGTCATTGTGTATAGAGATTTGCGTAACCCAATCAGATGTGGCTTCATTGCACTTGTCTTCCGCGTCCCCCCCGCAGTGGACGCCCGGGGGGGGGAAGGGGGGAGGTCAGGGCTGCGAGGGAAAAATTGGACCAAAGGAGGACGGAAATGCCCCTCAAACCTGTTAGATACCGGACGTGACGTCAGTGTGTTGTTACAGATAATTAATGTTAATAATCCAGCTAACGTTGTTTGGTCCCGTGTGGGGAGGGGGGGGGGCTGTTTGATCAGATGCTGTGATCGATATCAATGCTATCGATTGGTTGGTCATAATAAATGTTTGAGGTTCGTTGTGAATTTAATGTAAACAAACGTCCCTCCAGGCTGTAAATATTCAGGTTGAAACAGCGAGTCGTTCTTACCGGCATGACGTCACGTTTCCACGTTTAACATGTAAAATTATTTTTATTGACTAAGAATCGATTCTTCAAACTTTACCTCAAATTTTGTTTGGAATCTTTTTTATTATTATTATTATTATTCAGCTGCGGTTTTGCTGATTTTGAAAGTTTGATGAACCTGCGGGTGAAAAGAGGAGGAGGCGCTGCGGGGGGGCCCCTGGGCTTCACGATGGATCAGGAAGTAGACGCAGCCGTGACCAGAGGAAAGTCGGGTCCGCTTTTTCAAAAAAGAAACTTGCAGAAGTGATGATGATGATGATGAGGGGGTGAAGAGTTGATGAAGAGGGATGATGATGATGATGGAGGATGAAAGGGATGTACTGTATTGATTTGATTGTTCAGGATGGGGGGGGGGATGGGGGCGCCGCGTCACGTCCGGTGGGTTTGACGTTGAGATTGTAATCTATTTCCGGTTGTATATGTGGCATCGAGGCACTTCCTGATTCTATTTTTGTACGTCAGTCTTTGTTCCGGTTGGAGATAATTTAAAACTGTCCGCTTGAATAAACTGAATTAAACGGTTCCGAAGCGCCTCGTTTGGTTTGTTCGATTCCCTCACCTGTCGCCTTCAGGAGGGGCGGAGCCACCGGGACACCCTCCCACCTCCTACCTGTAGAAGGCTTCCCTACGCGTGACGTTTCCCTCCTCTCCTCGCGTCAGGCGCGCTCCTGCCGCCCCCTGGCGGCGCGATCCCGTCATTACAGGCGGGGAACGGAACAAACGAGGCGACTGGAGTCCAGGAGTGGCGAGAAGCTTTTTATTGAAACATGAAGGCAGTGTCCCGTCCCGCCTCCACACTGCTGGCCACAGCTTGCTGGTGAGCACGTAGAATTTTACCGAGTGAATATTTCTGCGTTTCCTTTGGAGGAACGTCGAAGCGAAGCCACATAAATATTTACATCTCTCAGGTTTATGTACAATCCTCTATGGTACAGGTTAGAATTTAAAAAAAATCAGTATGCACAGAATGGAACACCCCCCCCCCACCCCCCCGATACACACACACGTACGCACACACACACACACACACACAGTTAACACGATTTTTTTTTTTTGATTTGACTGAAATTAAACATGAAGGGATGTTAAAATTCATTTCTGTATATTTTTAAAAACGAGTCCATCATCGGTTCCGTTGGGGGTGTGGGGGGGGTGGGGGTCAGGTGTGGGTGTGGCAGCTGGATATGGCTTCAGCATCACATTCTTAGATTTTGGAGTGGGGGTCGACGACACGGCCCTGAATGCAGCCCCGGTGGAGACCGCCAGCGCGGCAGCGGCATCTGGACTAGGGTGGGGGGGGGGGGTAGTCCAATAACAGTCATGTTTGTGTGGTGGTGTGAACTCTGGAGGTACGCTCGTCTTCAGTTGCAAAAACCATCCCACCATCACGGTGTGGAAATACTGCAGTAAACGTGAGGCGGCGTCGCCTGGAGGACGCCGCCCTGCACAGACTGGGGAGGGGAAGGGTTAGGGTTAGGGGGGGCGGGGCTTGATGAAGTACACTTGAAGCGTGTCGCGCGGTCCCGGTGATGGGAGCGACGGCGAATGCAGCGGCGTCTAAAAGCTAAGGCTGCGATGGATTCGGAAAAGCAAAAAAAAAAAAAAAAAAAAAAAAGCACTTAAGTTTATAAAAGGACGTTTGTTTGTTTGTTTGTTTGTCAGCGTGGACAGCGTCATCACCCCCCCACGAGGGGCGGAGACAAAACTTGTGCGTCACTCGGGAACTTCGGTACTGAATATGTAAAATAAATGGCACTTAACACTAGGAACGTCTCAACTGTACAAAACCTGCCGCCGCCAGGAGTTCAGCTCCTCCCAGCGGCGAAAGGTCAGAGGTCACAGCGGCTCCTCCACCGGATGACAGCAGGCCGCCGCCGCCACCGTAGATCACCGACAAGTGGCGTCTCCGTCGCCTCTTCGATGTGGGCAAACTGTGCAGAGGGAATCAAACGGGCGCTTGGAGGGAACCTCGGCCACGGGCGTTTCCATGGCGACCCGGGACGCACATCCTTAAAAGCGCCGTCAGGACAGACGACAACTAAGTGCTTTATATCCAAAAACGTTTCGACGAACAGACGTGGTTAATACAAAAACAGTGACAAAAAAGTGTCGTCCGCCCGGCGAGTCGCCATCGCCGCTCCTCTGGACCCGCCCTCATGTGACATCAGTGATGACCAGCGTGTTTACCCTGTAAACCAATGATACCCCCCCACCCCCCCCTGAAAAAAAAAAACAAAAAACCACATCATTGCAGAGACAAGAAGACGCCATCGAGAGTTAGCCATCAAAACGAAAAGATCTGTAGGCGGAGCCAAAAGGGCGGGGCAGCGGCGGTCCGGCTCCTCCTGCTGCCTGTGACGAAGATCCTGATCCTGAATGATGGTCCTGGTTCTGATCTTGGTTCTGATCCCAGCTGATGGTCCTGGTTCTGATTCCGACTGGTGGAATGGTGCAGGGGGGGGTGCTTGTTGGCGGCGCCAGCCGTTCCGGGTCACTCGCTGTCTGACAGGGTCTCGTACTGAGACATGAGCAGAGGTTTGGGCTCCTCCTCCCAGGACCGGCCCTGTCCGGGTCCCAAACCGGGTCCCTGGCCCCCCAGCTGGCCGGAGGTGGGGGACGGAGCGGACACGGACCCGCTGGGGAAACGCATGATCAGCGGGTTGCAGGGGAAGGGAGTCGGAGTGGAACCTGTGGAGAGTCAGATCAGTTAGAGCGAGACCCGCCCAGACCCGGTCCTCACCCCGGGGGGGGGGGGTCCCGATCCCATCTATGGGGGGCAAAGAGTCATCATGTAGAGCAGCGATCCCAGGCCGCACAGAGCGCTTGAATTGTTCTTTGTTTTTATCAGTCTAAAGGCGTTTTATTTTGAAAAGGGACGTCTGTGTGGAGGCACAGACGAATGCGTGCGCCTGTGCCTCCTGACAGGTCACAACCAGCAGTTACCCGAAAAATGAAGCACCCACAACTAGATGGGATCGGCTGGTTGCAGGGAAACAAACACGGCCCCCACTGATTCATTATTATTATTGATCGACTTGTGAGGATTTCCTTTATGTTGATTATTGATTAATAGTGCTTCCTGTCTGTGGCCCTCACCTGTGGACGAGGGCCGGTCCTCCCACACCCGGTTGGTCAGAGGCGTCCTTCGGTTGCAGTCTCCCTCTGAGTGGACGGACGACACGGAGGACGGCCTCTCGCCCCCCGACAGGCCCGGTCCGGGCGACTTGGCCTTCCGTCCGTTGGACCGCCCGCCGTTCTTGGACGACTTTCCTGCGGACGCAAACGGAAACCGTCGTCCCACAAAGTCCGACTGGAGAACTGGCGGGTTCAGCGTGAAACCGGACCGCACCTTGCGAGAAGAAGTCGTCCGGGCGACCGTCGGTGACGGGGACGCCGGACACGATGGCGCCGATGGGGTTGGCGGCGCTGGACGGAGAGCGCTCCTCGGACTGGTCGTTGTATTTCCCCATCAAGGCCTTCCTGATGATGGCCTCCAGGCCGATGGAGTTCCCAGGAGCCTCGGGGGTCGGGTGGCAGCGGACGCTCACGGGTCCGGCGACGGGAAAGGCTGCGAAGGAGCGCAACGGGTCGGTTTGACAATCAAAACTTTATTCGACTCCTATAAAACCATCATGATCACGTGATCGGAGCGCCTCCTGGTGGCGACTTACCAGCGGCCGTCGACGCCGGCATGTTGAAGATCTCGGTTCCCGGCTGACCCGCGTCTGAAAAGAGGAAGACTTCCTGTTTGTAGCCGCCGCTCTCCCCGCCGTGCGGAACAACAAGCGGCGTGTGACTCACTGAAATCGGCCTCGGTTCCCACCACCGTCATCTTCTTGATCATCTCCTGCTTCTTGGACTTGACGATGGCCGACGTGTTCTCCGTCAGCTTGCTGAAGAACGCCGGGGGCTGGGAGGCGTTGGGGGGAGAACGGGAGCCCATCCTGCAGGAAGAAGAGGAGGAGCCAAGGGAGGAAGAGGAGGAGCCAGCTCAGACACACAAACCCAAACCCGGTTCTACGGCCGTGGGCGGTTTCCATGGAGACAGGGCGAGGCCTTACCCTTGCTCTCCCTGCTCGCCGGCGTAGGAGCCCCCTCCCTGGACGTCGGGCTCGGAGCCGGCCCCGGCGGGGGACACGGGCTCGATGCAGTCGTTGGAGATGCTGAGAGGAGACGTCTTGGGCTGAGGGGGGGACCTGAGGAGGACAGATCGATAATCAATAACCGATCACCGGAGCCTCTGGGACACCAACGGGTCGGCCCCTACCGGTTTCTGACGCGCTCCTCCTCGTATCGGGGAACCAGGGCGGATTCCTGTGAGGTGGGGGGCGCCTGGGAGGCACTTGGGGGACGGGTCAGGTCCAGGACCGGAGAGCCGTGGTACGTCTGCTGCTGCTGGCTCTGACGCGTGTAGTCCTTCGTGATCACCTCCTGCACACACAGCGCCAGGCAGCGTCCAATCAGAGACCACCAACAAACCATCACCTCCAGGCAGCGTCCAATCAGAGACCACCAACAAACCATCACCTCCAGGCAGCGTCCAATCTGAGACCACCAACAAACCATCACCTCCAGGCAGCGTCCAATCAGAGACCACCAACGACCAATCACAGCCAGCCAGCCAACAAACCCGATCAACCAATCAGAGCCAGCGAAATGATTGACATCTTGCTGTGATGTCATGTTTTTTTTAAGCTACGATTCAGTTTGTTTCTAATAAATGACCTTTGAACCTGCTTTCATGCTGGGGGTTGAGGGGGGAGGGGGGGCGGGGTTTAAACAGTCATACCATTCAGACTCATCCTTAACATGTTCATTAGCTCGCGTTAGCATGGCGGCTAGCGGTGCAGATGGACTCACGCTGATGTGCTGGGCCAGGGTCACCACCCTCTGGCTGCCCTTCACGAGGGGGGAGGGGGGCTGCTGCCCCGGGGACAGACGCTCCTCAGAGGGGGGGCGGTACAGACCATGAGGCTCCATCTTCTGTTGAGCTGTGACACACACACACACACACACGCCATCAGGACATGTTGTGGGCGGGGCCTGCTCTGCCGCTCGCCGTCCGTCTTACCGATGACTCGCAGCTCCTGCTCCTGGATGGACATCGCTTTGCTCTGGGGCTTCTCTCTGCTCGCCGCTCCGACCTCGCCGCGGCCGGGGGGGTTGTCCGCCTGGAGGGGGAGCAGGTGCTGCGGGCGTCCCGGGGCGGGGGGGTAGGGCCCGGGGTACACGCCACCCGGACCGGCGCCGGACAGCTTGGCGTCCGGTTTGCCGGACGACCCGTGTTGGTCCTGCTTCAGGACGCCCCCCCTGTTTTTGCCCCCATCCCGACTCTGCTCTTTGACGGAGGCGGAGTCTAACGAGGGCGGGTAGACCTCTGGGGGCACACCCGTCCTCTGGAGGTTGCCGGGGTAACCCTGGTAGCGGGTAGGCCCCCCGGGCATGGACCTGGGGGCGGGGTGGAAGGAAACGCCGTCAGTGATTGGCTGGGGGAGATTTTTCCCGCTCATGGGGCGGGGCGTCTTACCGGAACACTGACGCGCCGGCGTGCTCGCTGACCGGCAGGGACTTGCCACCGGCGTTGTGCAGGACGCTTGGCCTCTGCTGCACGTTCTCCTGGGGGGGGGCGGGGGGACACTGGGGAGTGCTGGTGGCTGTAAGGCTGGGAGGATGGCCTCCCCCCGCCACCGCCGCCCGCCAGGCTGTGCTCCGTCCCTGAAGGCCACAAACAATCATGAGTATTTTCTGACCCGAACGCTCCCGATCATTAAAGATGCACTCGGGTCATGTGACCTCCTCTCGTCCAATGAGAAAACAAAGATTCTCTTTTTTTTTTTTACAAGCTAAAAAAAATTGGTGAGAAAATGAGAATAGAGTGTTTTGAAGTAGATTTTGTGTTAAAATTCTAATTGAACAACAAATGCTGAAGGGGGGGGGGGCTGTTGGCTTTAGTCTATTTTTGTAGGTAAAATGAACGGAAGATTTTGCCCTCAGAATGCAGGAAAACAACCCCATTTTCTTAAAAAATTCCCCAGGGGATCCCCCCCCCCACGACGAGCGTGGTTTTACACCCCCCCAACAATAGAAAACTTGCATTCACTATGTGAAGATAGTCATACAAAATATTACTCAAGTTTTATTTGGACTAGAAGACATTTTAACTTTGACTTAGACACTTTGATTTTAATAAAATACAGATGTTACCTCCAGAGTAGCCCCGCCTCCTCCTCACCTGGTCGCCAGATGGGGGCGTGCTCCACGTTTCCCAGAGCCCCGCCCTTCTCTCGGTCGCGCTCTCTCTCTCTTTCCCTCTCCCGGTCTCGTTCACGCTCCCTCTCTCTCTCCCGGTCCCTCTCCCGGTCTCGTTCACGCTCCCGGTCCCGTTCCCGCTCCCGGTCCCGTTCCCGCTCCCGCTCCCGGTCCCGCTCCGATGACGAAGACGAGCTCTGCATCTTGTTCATGTGCGTCGACCCGACTGCAACCAAAACAAAAAACGACAGGAGAAGACTCAGCGGCTGACGTCACGGCGTGGAGGCTGTGGGCGTGTCCACCTGAGCGGGGGAGGTGGGGTTTGTACCGGGTGAGATGGGGGAAGTGGTGTAAGGCCTGCCAGGGAAGGTGGAGCTCCCCCCGGGGATGTAGGTGATGCGGTCCATTGGGGAGCCGGCTGCCCCTGCAGAGGGAGGGACCAGGACAGGTAAGTGTGGCACCTGAGAAAGATCGATGATCCCTGCGGGGCACAAAGAAGAGGGGGGGAGGGGGGGTAAATAAGGCTGTAAATAGTGGGTGGGGCGTTAACACTAAACCTAAACATGTTCAATTAGCTCTAGTTAGCAGGGAGGCTAACAGTCAGAGGGCTCCGAGTGACGGCTGCACAGCTACACACCTTGATGACATCATCCACCCCAAAACAAAACAGACCCCACCCACTTCCTGCTTCAGATAGGTGATGCTACGACTAACCCCACCCACTTCCTGCCTCAGATAGGTGATGCTACGACTAACCCCACCCACTTCCTGCCTCAGATAGGTGATGCTACGACTAACCCCACCCACTTCCTGCTTCAGATAGGTGATGCTACGACTAACCCCACCCACTTCCTGCCTCAGATAGGTGATGCTACGACTAACCCCACCCACTTCCTGCTTCAGATAGGTGATGCTACGACTAACCCCACCCACTTCCTGCTTCAGAGAGGTGATGCTACGACTAACCCCACCCACTTCCTGCTTCAAATAGCCCGTTCTGTCGAATCGTTTAGCATGTCGATGTCGGTCCTCACCGCGGGGGGCTGCGGAGTAAGGCAGGGGGAGGGGCTGGTCCCGTGGCGCGAGGCCCCTCATCATGTCGGAGCGCTGGGCCGCCATCGCGGCGGGCCACTGGTGCATCTGCTGGGAGGTGATGTAATCGTTGAACAGTGTCTGGCGGTTCTCCAGGGCGGCGGTGTCGGGGAAGCCGCGGATGATGTAGGGGTAGGGGTGGGGGTAGGCCGGGTTGGGGGGCAGGTGGCGAGGCAGGTAGTAGGCCGCTGTGATGAAGAGCAGAAAACGTCCGTCAGTCGGTTACTAAAAGATGAAGGCTGAAACTCGACTGCTTCAGTTTGAATCTCCGACAGGAAGCGGCGCCCCGACGCGTTCAAATACAGGAAGTCCTCAACCTACAAACACGTGTGGGTCTGACCAGAAACATTACAGGACATTAAAAACTCTAATGTAACTAACATCTCTGCCTCTGGATTAATTTCCTCCTGGGGGGTGTAGAGGCTAAGCCCAGCTTTAATCCACTGAGGGGTTCCACCACACTGACCTGAAGGACGCACTGACGTCACTTCCTGCTCATCAAAAGTCAGACACGCCCCTTTATGTTTGATGACTGATTGATTTCATGAAGTTTCTCAGTTAATCCACCGATAGTTACCATCAACTAGAAAACATTCAGAGTTCAGCGTTAGCGTCAGTTAATGCTTCCAGACAGAAACCTGACCCCAAAACATTGGTTCCTCCATCATTTAGTTCCTACAGGAGGACAACATTGGTTCCTACATCATTTAGTTCCTACAGGAGGACAACATTGGTTCCTACATCATTTAGTTCCTACAGGAGGACAACATTGGTTCCTCCATCATTTAGTTCCTACAGGAGGACAACATTGGTTCCTCCATCATTTAGTTCCTACAGGAGGACAACATTGGTTCCTCCATCATTTAGTTCCTACAGGAGGACAACATTGGTTCCTACATCATTTAGTTCCTACAGGAGGACAACATTGGTTCCTACATCATTTAGTTCCTACAGGAGGACAACATTGGTTCCTACATCATTTAGTTCCTACAGGAGGACAACATTGGTTCCTCCATCATTTAGTTCCTACAGGAGGACAACATTGGTTCCTACATCATTTAGTTCCTACAGGAGGACAACATTGGTTCCTACATCATTTAGTTCCTACAGGAGGACAACATTGGTTCCTACATCATTTAGTTCCTAGAGGAGGACGACCCCGTCAACAATGAATAAATGTGAAGTAACAGCAGCTACTTTATTGCTCTAACTTTCAGCCTGAGCTGGATTGTCTTCAGTCTCCATGTTGGTGAACATCTCCATGAACAGAAATGCATTGTGGGTTCGTTTCCCGCTCAGATGTTCAAAGATGTGGACAAAAGAAGGAGGAACTACAGCAGTCGGACATGGCGGAGCGCGGTTGTTCGTATCTACGGTTGTTTGTATCTTGAGGACGACCCTTACTATCAGAACCTTGTCACACGAGCTCCAGCAGAACGGATCATAAACGTCTGCTGTGCGGAGCTCTGACCACCAGGTGGCGCCGTCCTACCTGGGTCGATGGGGATGCTGCGGGGCAGCGCCGCGGGGTCGAAGGCTAGCGGGATCTGACGGTACATGTCGGCGGCCCCCAGGCCCTGCAGCAGACGCTCGTAGGTCTGCTGGTCCGGGACGCCGGGGAGCGGCGACTTGGTGGAAGTCATCTCCCTGGGGGTGGGCGTGGCTTTACGCTCCTGGGGGGGATTCTTACTCGATCCTGTAGCAACATGGGAGGAAAAGAATTTGACGGTCTGGAGGATGAAGAACGCACAAGTCAAACGCCATGAGGTGTGGCGGTGCACCGACCGTCGTGGGGCCGCTGGCCCCCCTCCCTGGACAGCGGGGAGGCGCGGTGGGACGGCCCGGGGTAGGCCGACCTCAGCCCCGCCTTGTCCTCGTAGCCCACCGGACTGTGATGGGATTTGGTCCCTTGCTCCGACCCCAGCGTGAGGGGGGAGGCGCGGGCAATGGGGTTGGCGGTGCTGACCACGGCGCTGGGGCGTCCCTTCGGGGGCTCCTCGTAGCGGCCCCTCTCCAGGTGGGAGGGGGCGTTGTGGTAGGAGCGGGGCGAGCTGGCCATGATGGAACGCACGTCGTGGCGTTTCCCCGAAGCCGCCGCCTCCTGCTTCATGGCCGTTCCCTGAGGGGGGAGACAGAGCCGGTTCAGGATCCGGACAGGGGGAGGGGGTCGGGTCGGATCTGCGGGTGTGGGCCCCCCCACCTGTGCGATGATGCCATCCTTCCCCGGCTGGCGGAGCTCCTCCCTGGGAATGAGGTGGATGGATCGGCCCGCCTCCTTCACCGTGGGCACCATGCCCTCTCTGCCCTTCATGGGGTCCGACAGCGGGCCGCCCCCCCGGGGCGGGGACCCCTCCCTTTTCATCTGCTTGGCCTCCCTCCTCAGGTACCCGTCCTGAGGGTCCAGGTGACGCGGTATTCCTGAAATCATTCGCGACACGTCAGGATTAAGAGACGGGATCTGCGTCTCACGCCAGATTATTTGACCTCCAGAAAGCAGTGCATCCTGGGATGCGCCTCACAAAAACGTGTGCGTCCCAACATGACGTTTATACATCCCAAAATAACAGAATATACGGTAGAAGCGTATGCAAGGATTGACTTCTGCCAACAGTCCACCATCTGCGACGCGTCTCACGCCAACGCTTCTCGCTGCTCGCTTGCGCCACCTTCAGAAACGTTTGTGTCAACACACCTTGAGAGATGGAACCACGTATGTGATGAGCGTCCTTGTAGGGCGCGTGGTGGGGGCTGTCGCGATCATGAGGCATCGCTCGACCAATCAGACCTGTGGGAGTGGCAGGAGGAGGAGTCAGACTGAGGACTGCGGTGATGGTCCGCGGCGTTGGGCGGAGCTTACCCTCGCAGTTGGCGGCCGACAGCGAGTCCCTCATCGGGAGCCCCCTGGAGATGCCCCCCTCCACCACGTCATAAGGACGCTTCAGACCAAGGATGTCTCCGGGGCCCCGGCCCTCGTCTTTGGGGGTCTGAAGAGACGAGCCTACAGACAGATGTGGTCGTGAGCAGACAGGTGAGACCTGCTGACGCCCCAGCAGAGTGGGGGGGGGGGGTGGGGTACTCACGCTCGTATGTGAGGATGTGTCCGCTGAGACCCTCGTAGACCACGTGACCTTTGGGCGGGGCCTCCTCCCGCTCGGCCCGGCTGGCGCTGTCCTCCGTGATCAGACGCGTGATGGTTCCTTTGTAGAGGACGTCAGCCGGCGTCCCCTGTGGACACACACACACACACACACACACACACACCTGTCACTTCAAGCTCGACAAACAAAGGAGCTACTTCCCCTCCTCCTCTATCGCCGTGGTAACGGCTCTGCTCGTCTCCCGCGCGGCGCTTGGATGGAAACATCACAGCGGGCGTATCGATGACCCGGCCAAAGTAAGTAGATAAATCAAAGAGGGGACAGGTGCGGTACAGCGTGTCCCCGTCGCCGTGGCAACAGGGCCGCTCAAGAGCCGCGGTTATGTCACGGCGGCGGGGAGATCCGGTCGCCGCACGATGCCGATGACGGAGGAGATGGACGTCAACGTGATTCCTTATGTAATACAAATAAACCAATGACGTCGATTGTGTTTTTCAGCTGGGGGGGTGAGGGTGGAGGGGGTCCTCTACCAATAGCCTACTTCTAGAGCAGATGGAGAGACTTCAGATGTTCAGGAATGATGAACGGGTGGCGGTCCGAACCCCCCCCCCCCAAAATGCTGCAGCGTGGAAACGGCTGGAAGCCTAAGAGTTAATATTTCAGATTTTGTCACAAAGCAATGATTTCTAGGGTGGGGGAGACCGAGCTCACCTGAGTGATGGAACCCCCCCGACAGGAGATGGAGGAGTCCGGGTGCATTCTGGTCCCTGGGATGCCCTTCGTGATGCTCCCGCCCTGGACGGCTGGGATGGCGGCTGGAGAGGAGAAACAAGGAGTCATGCTCGAATCACACTCTGCAGCTAGCGCACATGCTAACTACTCCTTTTAACCACCTGGGGGGGGGGGGGTCGTTTCAAATAAATCTGATAATTTACCCACAAACCCACGAAGGAGCAAATAATCCTGTTTACAGCACATGAGGAGGAGACAGGAAGAAGACACCCACCGCGTCCGGCAGCCGCGTCGTGAGGCGTCCCGTGGGCGGACAGGCTGTCGGCTGCAGACGACAGACTGTGGGGGGACAACTGCTCCTGCTTGACCACTGGGAACGGACCTGGTGATTCATAAGGGGAGGGGGGTCAACAGAGGGACGCAGCAGGAGACCAGGAGGAGGAAACGCCACGTTTACTCACCCATCTTCCTCTGGTCCATCCAGGACAAGCCCATCTGAGTGGGGGGCATCTTCCCGTGATCCAGCCCGTGGGCCGGGCTGTGGAGCTGCACCGGGGTGCCCTGAGGGGTAAACAACAACAACAGCAGCAGCAAAACAACATCAGTAGCACCAAGGTCATCACCAGCAGGCCTGCAGCTAACATTAGCACTCCTGCAGCTAACATTAGCACTCCTACGGCTAACATTAGCACTCCTGCAACTAACATTAGCACTCCTACGGCTAACATTAGCACTCCTGCAGCTAGCATTAGCACTCCTGCAGCTAGCGCTGCAGCTAACAGTACCTGTGTGATGGAGCCTCCCGGTTTGGTGGAGGAAATGAGAGGCGGTGGCTCTGGCATGGTCAGCGGCCTCACCGCCGCTAGCCGCCCGGTGTCGGGGGGCAGACCGGGGACTGGGGGGTGACCTGCCTGCTGAAACGCTGGAAAGCAGGAGAGACACGAACGTTAAACGTTTGACGTATGGCGGCGGCAGGTCGTTCACACGGGGCGGGGCAGACGGCGCTCACAGTTGAAGTGCAGGAGGTGCTGGTCGTGGCTGATCTTGGCTATTTCTCGCGGGGACATGGGGTAGGGGGCAAGAACCGGTCGCCCCATGTGGGAGGTCCTCAGGTCATCCGGGCCGAGCACCTGCTTCTTGGGTTCGCCGTGTGGAGAAAACGCCCGGGACTTTTCTGCAACGACATGCCAGGACGAATCGGTGAGGCGGTACCTTCAGGCGCCGCCATCGCAAACAGATCACATCATGCCACCGCCCCCAACCGCCATCATTGTGCAAACACAGACACAAAGCCACCGCTCACGTCCACCGTGAAGAAAATCCAGCACAGAAGGTGTGATCACGCTACATCGTGGCAGAAGAACAGTTCACCCAATCACTGAAGCCCATTCTGAACCCACAACACGCTGATGGAAGTCAGGAGAAGCTTCTGAGTCAGGAAACGACTTCTTCCTAAACCAGAGTCGCGTTCGGCTCCTGCAGCTCAATCCTCAAGACGGCCAGAGATCCTCAACAGGTGTGAAAAGATCCTTTTCAGGCTGTAATCTCCACTCTGACATCCGCGTTAGTCTCGTCAGGGGAAGGCGCACGAGCCTGATTGGACCAATGAGAACTCAACATCTCTGCACACGTCAGCGTTCAGCTGCTGCCCAGAGGTCTGGTTGACCTCGTCCAATGGGACGCGTTCGAGGCTCTCTGACACTTTTAGCCCAGAGGCTACACAGGGAGGTCTCTGACAGACTGGGACTGAACCACATGAGCTCCACCTGGTTTAGTGTGAAGCTGCAGAAGAAAAGAAACTTCCCCTGACTTTCCCATCACGATGAAGGCCAGCAGATCGAGCGATGACTGGATGAATTTTCTTTTTTTTTTTTGGTTGAACCGTTCCTGGCAGGACTAACAACAAAAAACAAAAAACCTACTGAAGCAGGTGGACCTACTTAATCCTGGCAGGAGGGTCAGTAACCACTTGTCATTGCCTCTGAGCTCTGAAGGGACACAAACACACCACAGATCGTCACATGCTCACAGAACAAACACTTAGCTAACGTTAGCACAGCTGAACGCGCAGACGTAGCGGCGATACCGCAGCTTGTACACCCGTTTCTGTGTCGGGGACCAGATAATGAGCATTTTAAGCCTCTTTTTCATGTCAAACATCTCCTCACAGAGCAGCCGCTGCGCTTTAGAGCTCACAGCTGCTGCCGGCCGTTAGAGCACCGATCGGAGCTCCGATCATTTATCAGTTCCCTCTCTCCACCGGCGTCCCAGAAACACGGGGAGAACCGACGCGTTGGAAGCTCAAGGTTGCAGCAAGGACCAACAAAGTAAAAGTAGATCGAACCAACCCCCCCCCCTCGCCGCCCCCCGCCCCGCTCCACTTCCTCCACACGTCTAACGCGACACTAACCCCACCCACAAGAGGCGCAGCTCCTGCGTGACTCCGCCAGACGTGTGATGATGGCAGGTGTGCCTACCGTCCTTGTCGTTGGGGGGGCTGCGGGGGCGGACGCGGGGGCTGCTGCTGTGGAGGGCCTCCCTGTCCCGCTCCGCCTGTGGGTTGTAGGGCTGCTGCTTGCCCGCCAGGCCTGGAAGCTGCTGCTGCTTGACATCCTGGGACGACTCCCCGTGAGCCATGGTGATCTGCTGCTGGTACAGCGCCAGGGCGTGGGGGGGCAGCACCGCCTTGCCGCCCCCGCTCCGCTGACTCCCCTGCATGGAGGCTTCGGGCATCTGGATGAGAGGAAACCTGTTAGAAATCAAACGGAGGCCCCTCCTCCCGCCTCAGGTCGCTCACATGCACAGTCCCATCACCACGGTAACGGTTAAGCATCGTTTTAGCTGTCGGAAAGGTAAAGCCACTCCGAGGCCCGGGATGTGATTTCAGCCCAACGCAGCAATCTATCCCATCATGCTCCATCTGCTCGGCTTATCTTAGACAAATATGACTTCATTTCACCGGCTATTCTGTTATCTCTGGAGGCTGGGGTAACAGATACTACTGGGAATGAAGAGAGTGTGTGTGTGTGTGTGTGTGTGTGTGTGTGTGTGTGTGTGTGTGTGTGTGTGTGTAAGTTACAATCATGATTAAACACCACCTCAGTTAAAGACACTTTAACAAGGTTTTAGCCTCAATGTTAAAAACACAATGAAACTGTTTGGAGTGATAAGCTAATGTCCTGCTAATGCTAATGCTAAATGACAAAGAGGAGCATTTCAGCTGGAATTCAAAAGAAGAAAAAAAAAAAAAGTGAGTTGAGGTGAGTCCCGACTACACCTGCCTGAGGTGAGAGCTAACCGGCTAACAGGCTGGCTAGCCGGGACACAGACGCCACCAGAGAGACGACAGCAGGCCAAGCAGGAAATGATTTTAGCTTTCTAGGTTCGTTTTAACGTGCATTTTGATCAGGCGGTCAGCGGGGCACTCACGATGGGGGGTATGGCAGCAGCCCTCTGCTTCAGCTGCTTCAGGTCCAGGGGCTTCTGCAGGGCGGAGGATATGACGCCGTCGTGAGCGTAGTTCAGCAGGCTCGGCCGCGGGGACGTCATCCTACGGGGACACGAGGGAAACGCTGACGTCATGAGAACACCTACCGGACATCTCAATACCATGACGTCAGCAGAAATACAGGAAGTCCTCAACTTACAAACACAACTGGTTCCTTGAAGTTGTTCATAAGTCGTTATTTATCAAATGTCAATCTATAATCTCTATCTGAGGTCATTTAAATGTCATTACTACTGTAAATACTAGAGTAATCTCATTACTACTCTAATATTTAGAGTAGTAATGAGATTACTATTTAAAGTTCTTTTCCCTCAGACTGACCAGAAACAATTTCAGGACATTAAAAAATCCCATAATAAATAAAATCCAGGTTCAGGTCGTTCTGATTAGACGTCGGTTTAAAAATAAAAATCTAGTTTAGGTCGTTTCTCTGGATTAACGTCTGTCCACCACAAATACTGGACTCTAAAAATCACTAGAAAACCGTTAAAAGCTCATAAATCATGTTACTGTATAATAAATCAGAATAAAAACATGTCATCATATTAAAATACGTACGCATAGTTATAATATCTACCGTCAATCGTCACTCGTGATTCACGTGATCGTTTTAATCCAGACTAGTTTACAGTAAACTTTAATCCTGATAATTTAATCCTTGAGGAGAAGAAAACACTTCCAGGGACTCTCCACCAGTTTTTAGGATCATCAGCTGATGCTAACAGAGACAACAACAAACAACAACAAAAGGGGGAGATGAGTGTTGGAGCTGCGTGAACGCAGCAGTGCTGCCCCCACGCGGGTTGTGGCAGAAAGGGGAACTGCAGGAGGACAGTTGGATGTGGCGACGCGCGTTTGTTCATAAGTTGAGGACCAGCTGTATTTATCGGGGCTTCTCCTTCACAGCGTTTCTAACTGCACTGACTGAACGGATCGCTCCTCGTCACCTCGGAGGAAACGGGCTTCCAGCTCCCCGCAGACACACAATCACTCACCCTCATTCGCTAATCAAAGCATTAACGTTTTGGGGGGGGGGGGTGTTGACACAGACTGAAGCTGTGGAAATGAACTGTGAGTAAAAATCCATATCTTTGTCTCACACATCTTTGCAGAGCACACGTTGAATCCCAGACAGACACACACACACACTCGCTACCTCTGTTTGCTTTGGCACTGGTGGGGTGGGGGGGCGCAACGTTTTCCCCACCGGCTCTGCCGGAACATGTCGTCTGCTGTCATGGAAAAAACTGAACAAATACTCTGCAACCAGGGACTAATCACCCCGCCCACGCAGCCCGACACCCGCTCCTCGTTGGCAGACGTGCAGCGACTGTACGTGTGTGTACAGTAAATAAAACCCTCATTCAGATGAAGCACAAATAAAATCTGTGGTCGACACAAAAGAGCAAACCTGTGGCGCGCACGTACGGTTGTGAAATGTATGGTTTCCCTGGTGTTCAGCGTAGCTAGGCAACAAACAACACCTGGAAACCCTCGGCTCGGGGGTTTGTACCGTCTGCTGCGGTCGGCCAGAGAAGTGGGACGCCGATTAGAACGCTTTGAAAGCGTTTTAAAAAGAAAAGCCTGACGCCGACATCAATCTGCATCCACAGGAAGTCGCTCCTACCTGCTCTTATCGCTGCTTTCCGTCTCCTCCACTTCGTCGGCGCTGCAGGTGGCGCTAGAGTCGCTGTCGCCGTGGGAGCCCGACTTGGCGCCGTGCTCCTTCTTGGAGCTCTTGGGGGCGCTCTTGGCGTCCTCCGTCTCCGCGCTGGGGGGTTTCTTGTCGTCGCCGGGCGGCTCCTTGTTGGGCTCCCCGGTCTCGGTCTTAATCTCCTGCTTGATGGCGGCGGCGGTGGCGTCCGGCTCCTCCCTAACGGGGGGTTTCTCATCGCCGGCCGTGCCAGCGTCCGACCCGGCCGCCTCCTTGTCGGCAGCATTGGAGCCGACCTTTGACCTGCCCGAGCCGTCCTCCTTGGCCTTGCTGTCCTCGGACGAGTGCGGCGAGGGTAGGCTCTCGGTGTCGGAGCTGTTGTTGGTGCCGCCTGGAAGGAGAGCAGGAAACGGGAATCAGCGACGTGTCGGAGGAGGTTCCTCGCGTCTGAACCACGGGGGCTGTTTGTTAGCTAACACAGATTTAAACTAAGATGGAACAAAGATTTAAAGATTCCATCGATGAACGGGTCGGTCCAGCCGCCGCCGCGGCGTCTCATGACGGAGGAGGAAGCTGCTGGAACCTTTGATTTGGAATTTCTGCTCCAGTCGGACCGGATCTGGTTCTCGTCGGTGGAGTAAAGACGTAACTCGTGTGTTCTCCTGACTTCTGCGTTTCTTTTCATTCTTTATCATTGTTTACGTAACTTACATATAATTAATTAAACACAGGTAAAGTCTGAACGTCTACTGGTTGATAAAAATGTTGTCTTTTCAGAATTTAGGAGGTTTGGGGCTTTTTTTCATGAGGCTGGAATGGATTCAAATGATTTTAGTTACTTTAAACGGTTAAATATTGTTTGACTCAGTCACAGAACGGATTCGACTCGTATCTCCAGGTTCTTCTTTTCACATTTTTTCTAAAATCTGCCTGAGGCTCTTGCAGAGGGACGGGGGGGGGGGGGGCATACCTTCTCCATCTTCAGGGACCTCCTCTTCATTGCCGCTGGCTCCCGAACCCTCCATCTCCTCCTCCTCTGCGGCGTAGGGGGCGCTGGCCTCCTCGTTCTGCAGGGCTTTGCCCCGACGCCGGGCCTTTCGCTCCTTCTCCTGGGTCCAAACAAACACTCACTAAAACACGAGCCGCTCAGGGAGCGCAGACCTCCGCCAGCGGGGGACTACTTTGCGACTCTGTCACACACACACACACACACACACACACACGAAAAAAAAAAAGCATGACCGACTTCTCCGGACCAAACGTTTACGCTTACCGATTTTATTTTATGCTGCTGAAGAATCTCATCCAGTTTCTGCCTCTTCTTGTAGTTGAAGTAGAAGTTCTTGCACTGTGACACGGTTTTGGATCCCACCATCTTGGCGATGGCCGACCAGTTCCTACCATACTGGAGAAGGCCTGGAACAGACAGACGCGGTTAGGACCCAAACGGATGATGCGAATGACGAGGTCATATCTGAACAAAATCCAACACGTCAATCTCTAAGTCGTCTGTTGGTAGCCGAGCAACAGCGGCGCTCCGTCAGCCTCCTGGCGGGACGCCACGCGATCCAGACAGAGATAAAGAGGGAAGCAGGAAGTGTTGTGAGCGTCGCTAACAGAATGACATCACAAACTGGCCCCGCTGAGGTCACTCCCATCCCCGCTGACTTTTATGTGACCCATTTCTGAGAAGCGGCGCTGCTCTACCAGGACGACCGCATGACTGCGTCTTACACAAGGGTCTGCAGACACGCGCTAAACCGGAGCTGCGATAGATCAACCTGTCATAAAACACACACACACAGCTCAGAATGTGTGTGTGTGTGTGTGCTGAGAGAAGAGCTGCAAAGGGCAGACAGTAGACGGATCGAGTCCCCCCCCCCCCGCGCCGCCCTGAGAGCACTGTTAGCTAACGGCGGCTCATTAGCACTGTGTGTTGTAAGAGGCTTAGCTCGTTTCCTGTGCCAGGCTGACGGCTCTTGGCAACGGGACAGCGCCTCAGAAGGGTTATTAACGCGCGGAGAGCCGACGCCTACCGGGACGACCTTGGACACGGGTTCAGAGGTCGCTGCATCTCATCGGACAACAAGCGGAGGACGGCGGTTTACAGCCCGTCGTTTAAACTCTCCTGTTGGTCAGAACGGTTCCCAACTTTCACTGGACGTTAGCGACAACAGCTAGAGCTCCACGCGCTCCGTCCTCAGGGGTTCACGTATAAAACCTGTTGGTTTTGTTTGTTCTCGTCACGACGGCGTGAAGATGCAGGAGAAGAAGTCGCCGCCGACGCCACGAAACATCCGTCAAACTGTCCGTAAAGCAGAAACAACGAAAACCTTTCCCAGATGGGAAAAGGTGAGCGCCGTCCAGCGGCTTCCAAACATATCTGGAGGCCAAAGAGTTTGAAGATGATGATGATGATGATGATGATGATCAGGTGACGCCAGAGGATGACGCAGGAAGACGTTGAAGCAGCTGATGTTAAGTGTGCAAAAAAACTAACTCTCACTAGCTTCATTCAAGCCTCTGAATCCTGGAGAATAATTTAAAGTTGAAATATTCAGTGACATCCAAGCTAACAACGTTAGCGCCGCGAAAAGACTGTGAACTCGTCGCTTTTAGCTCCGGCATCTCCCTCTGACGCAGAGATGAAATGAAGGACATTTAGATCATTCCAATAGTTCCGAAAGACTGACATCATTTGTCCTCGTCTTCCTCAGGCGTTTGGAGTTTCATCATTGATGGGATGTCGGCTGATGAAGATCAGAAACTTTCCCTTTCGGAATCCTTCCAGTAAAGTATTTAAAGTTCAACTCTGACGAAGTGGAGACGTCCTGATGCGTCACGGTGAGACGGCGTGCGCCGAGACGCGACCTCCTGGGCGGAGCTCCAGCAGAGGTTTCAGTCATCTATGTTCAGATCATCTCTGGCGAAGTCATTTATATCAGATTCCGTTTTCACGTGGAAACTAGCGATAGGAAAACCACGGCTGCAGCAGATGTGAGACGACGTGATCTTCGATTTCTTAATGCCTGCGTAAAAACCGGCTGCCAAAACAAGCAAAGTCTGACGCGGCTAAAAGCTGCGGCTACGACCTCTCCAGCGTTAAAGTGGAAGCGCTTCTTCAGCTGAAATATTCATCAGTGCCTGGAAAGCGAGGAGAAGCGGTCAGCCTGACGCCGATTAACCATTTACCCCCACCCCACCCCGCCCCCCCCCCATCCAGCTGCACACGAACACGCCGCGACGGAACAAAGATAGCAACGGTGGCAAAACATCACGCGCAGGCCGACGCGCCTGAACCCGCTCACCCCGCGCCGTCACTCATTTACTGGAAGTCAAAGGTCACTCCAGCTTGACTTGACTCGGTTTGGTTGCCACAGCAACGGCGCGCAAAACAAACATCCAATCGGCGGCGGCGATGTTGGAGCAGGTGGCGGGCCTGGCGCCCAATCGGGACGCTGTAGCCCCCGCTTAGCTCCTCCCATGGAGAGTCCAGCCGACACCTGGCGTGGGGAGAAAGTTGGCGTCTGTCACATGCCTGTCGCCTGGCGCTACCGGAGCGTCCGATCCCCGGGGGGGTCGCTGGGGGGGCCGGGCCGTCCGATCCAGACCGGAGGCGGCGATCGGTCTCGCCGCTCTTCCTGCCAGCTGGCGTGATCCTCGAGCCGGTGTCGGGTTGACACGCTCCAAAACGGCACATGCTCCTGGTCGACGCCCCCCCCCACCCTCTTTCCTTTTCCTGCTCGCCGTCCTCCCCCCTCAGCGCTGGTCTCTTCTCCTCTGCCGCTCCTCTCCCCAATGGCGGCCGTCTGGGAAGACTTTCACAGGAAAGTGGGACGGCGGGGCGGCGCTCCGCGCTCGCTCGCCGCTCGTCTGATCTGCTCTATCTCTCTTTTCCTCCCTCCCTCCATCGGTCTGTCCCTCCCATCTCCCCTGCCCCCCCCCCGCCCGCCCCCACCTCAGACTGCCAGCAGGCACCGCGGCGCATTCGCTCGAACCCGCTCTCTCTCCAGCTCCCTCGCCAACACTCCAGCGCACACACACACACACACACACTCAGGCAGTTCAAGAGTAAACAGGGGGGAGACGGGGGGGGGGACAATGGAGAGAAGGGAAGGAGAGAGCAGTGGAGGGGGGGGTGGGGGGGGGGGGGCAGGACGGGGGAGTTGATGTTGATACCAGGAGAAGGCAGAAAGGCTTTCAACATTTTTCCTGACTGACCTGCTTTTCATCTTGAATGTGACCTCGCTCCGGTCTAGAACAACACCGAGGGGGGGGGGGGGCAGAGTGAGTGAGGGGGGGTGGGGGGTACTTGCCAAAGCTTCCACACTGGCTGCCATCCAGGCCGACTCGGAACAGGATGGAGCGACGGCGGCGGAGAGAGCGAGGCTTTTTCTACCTGCTGCTTTAAAAGGATTCTTGGTGGTGGGGGGTGGGGGGGGGGCATTACCCAGATGCCTGCACCCGAGCAAAGGCTGCCAGATTAGTGCACTTACATAAACCACATCAAGACGGACACACACACACACACGTCTGGCACACAGAGCTGCGGGTCTTTATCAGCCGTGATGACAGGATGAAGCCGGGCCGTCCTCTGAACCCCCCCGACGGCATCACTGCAGGCCACAATCTGTGTGTGTGTGTGTGTGTGTGTGTGGGGGGGGAGGGATCAGGATCAGGATGCCCGAAGCTATTTAAAACACACACACACACATCAAAGCGTGCGTGCCCGGACGGGGGAATCCCTTCTGGCCGGTGTGGAGGCGGTGGTTTCTACTGATGGAGATCAGCGAGGGCGGCCCCCCCTCTCCGTCAGCTGGGGTTACATAACCACACATACACACACACACACTAATCCTCTGGGATGGAGAACCCCACTAATCCCAGTGAAGGAGAATGGAACCAGGATCACCACCAGTGAGCCGGGTCAACCCGAATGGGACGCAGCCCAGAAGAGAAGGACACTCCCCAACACTGAAAGCTGGGAGTCACACGGGGCGAGACCGCACACCATCATCGTCGTCATCGTCATCATCATCACATGATCCTGGGGAGTCATGAGGAGGAACGCGGACGCCGCTCCAGTCAGCTTACGTGAACGTCTGATGAAGAGACTTCCTGTTCTGACTGACGACGCCCATTAAGATGATGCAACACAATCTTTTATTACTTTTTTTTTTTTAGATTTTCACAGATTCACAATTAGACAAGCTTTATTGACCCCTTGAGGGGAAACAGAAGCGCAAACAGGCAGACAGACGCTGGTGAAAACGCAAACCTCTTGCCGTCGCAGGCTTTGAGGTCATTTAAGCCGTCAGGAGGGAAGACGCTCCCGAGTGTCGACGGCGGCGCCGACAAAAGACGATCTGTCGGAACAGAGCGGCGGGGAATCCCTACCCGCCGAGAAGCACGCATCAGAAACCTCCCGCGACTCGAATCCTGACAGCACGCCGTCAGACCCGCCCCTAGGGCGGCGACAGCAAGTGGGTCAACGGCTGCACGCGGTGCTGATAAGAGGAAGACTTTACAGCCAGAGGAGAATCCAAAGAACACACACACACACACACACACACACACACACACACACACACGTGGTGATTCAGGAAGTCACACCCGAGCTGCGACCCGTGCCCCCCACCTCTCCCCCCCTGTGGCAACTCCGCTCGATCCCTGGAAAGCGTCGCCGTGTTTTTTACCTTTTTTGGCGGTTTCCATCTCCTCCTCGGTCCAGCGGGAGCTCTCATTCATCTCCAGATTGGCTGGGGGAGAAAAACAAAACAAAAAGAAACAGTTAGAGCGGGCGGGGGGGGGGGGAAGAGGAGGAAGAGGAAGGGGAGTGGGCAGCTGTCACAAAGTCACTGAGGGAGTGACTGACACGAGGAAAGGAAGGAGAGAATTTAGAGAAGCACAAAGCATAAGGGGGGTTGGGCTGGGGGGGCTGTTTGTTTTAAATGGGAGGGGGGGGGGCAGGAAGTTGAAGTCAGTTAATGATTATAGACACAACAACTGACGTTTCCCTCGGCGGGCCGCGAGCCCGCCCCGACCCGGTGCTGGAGCTGGAGTGTCCTCCGCTCAGGCCTGTGAAGGACACTGCTAGCGCCGGCGCTAGCAGCCGCCAGTGGCGCTAGCAGCCGCCAGTGGCGCTAGCAGCCGCCAGTGGCGCTAGCAGCCGCCAGTGGCGCTAGCAGCCGCCAGTGGCGCTAGCAGCCGCCAGTGGCGCTAGCAGCCGCCAGTGGCGAAGCAGCCGCCAGTGGCGCTAGCAGCCGCCAGTGGCGCTAGCAGCCGCCAGTGGCGCTAGCAGCCGCCAGTGGCGCTAGCAGCCGCCAGTGGCGCTAGCAGCCGCCAGTGGCGCTAGCAGCCGCCAGTGGCGCTAGCAGCCGCCAGTGGCGCTAGCAGCCGCCAGTGGCGCTAGCAGCCGCCAGTGGCGCTAGCATGCTCCGAGTTGCGCTAGCTGGCGCCGCTGAGCCACCTGGGGATTCCCATGTGACTCCACCGCTGCACATCTGCTGACGCATCACAACCCCCCCTAAAAGCCTGCAGATGGCGCCGGCGACACCCCCCGCCCCCCGCCCACACCATCTGCGCGGGAACAAAGCTACGGACGCTGCTGACGCCACCAGGTTTTTGTCCTTACGAATCACTTTTGTCTTTGGCCGGCAGATGGGACTTATTCACGAGGGGGGGGCAGAAACAGGGAGAGGGGCGGCAGTGCCCCCCTGGAGGCTGTGCGGCGGGACTGACCCAGCTCGTTGCTGAGCGGCGGCGTGGTGGTCTCCTCCACCTCGCTGGTCATGGAGCGCGTGATGCGGCCCTTGCGGCGCCCCTGGCTGTTGGCGGTGCGGCGGCCCTTGAAGGCCACGGCGGGCTCCTTGTCCTCCGCGTCCTCCCCCGAGGTGTCGTCCCTGTGAGGACAGACAGCGGTCAGACCAACAACGTCCCACCGGACCCGGTTTCATCAGGACGGGGAGACGGGGGAGGGGGTCAGCGGAGGGGTCAAACCTGTTAACGCAGTGTGCTAGCTAACGGTAGCGCAGTTTGGAGAGACGCCGATGACAATCGGAGCGATGGTAGCCATCGCCCCCCCCCCCCCCCACCTGTCTTCCCACTGTTCCCCATCATCATCATCATCAGCTCTGATGAAGCTACAGGAGAGAAGCAGGAACAGACGCTTCAAATTCCATCTGTTGCTCTGCATGCTCACCGCTCCTGCTGCGCACGCGCACACACACACACACACACACACACACACACACACACACACACACACACACACACACACACACACACATTCTGCATTTCACACTGACAGTCGGGCTGATCACACTGCTTCTTTTTTCCCACCAGAGAAACCTCAGACTAAGAAAATAAACACGGGATTGAAGCAGGACGACCCCGGAGGAACCGGAGAGCAGCTGTTTGAACGAACGACGACGACCCGACGGCGGAAAGTCGAGCCGGAGGCGAGGGAGCGCCGTGATTGGATGAGCGGACCTCGTTCCTCCTCCGTTTTACCGACTGACGTGAAACCGATCGCCTCCCGACTCGCCGGCAGCTAAACCAGCTCAGTTCGGACACGTCCGTTCGCCGCCGTGACACGCGTGCGTTCGGCGTGTGCGTTCGGCGTGTGAACCGACTCACTTCATCCCATCGTCTTTATCCTCGGCTTCGTTTTTGTCCTCGTCCCTCTCGGCCTCCTTCTCCTTCTCCTCCTTCTCCTTCTCCTCCTGGCTGCCGCGGTGAACCTGTTGCTGCTGCTGCTGCTGCTGCTGCTGGCCGTGCTGCGACGAGGAGACACACAGGACAAAGTCACGTTTACCCAGCATGCCTAGCAAACCTCCACACGTCTGCTCCAGAGCGACTCGCTCCAGCAGATTCCTGCAGTAAGTCTCTAATTAAAAGTCGTAATCTGCCTTCCAACCACACACACCTCCTGTTTGTTTCCAAACAGCGAGCGGAGAGGCAGATCTGAAGCACGCTAACGGTTAGCGTGGTATGTTGAGGCTACAGCCGCAATCCCGACGTCCCCGGGAGGGGGGGTGGGGGGGGAGAACCAAACCGGAGTTTCACAATAAAAGCCGCAGACGTGGGTTTTCTATGCAAAAACTGGTTCATCTCTCAGTTGGCGTCAGGTGACGTTAGCACCGTCACTGAAAACAACTGCGCTTCGATTCCCGGCGCTGATTAAAAAAAAAAATCGATAAAATAAAGTGGTTTGGATTTTGATCAAAACGTGAAATGAAAAGAAAATTAACACAACATCTTCTAGATTTATGTAAAAGTGCCTTTCTAGGTCACATGACTGACCCAATACCCTCCTCGTGGGACGTCCGGTCGAGCTGAAGAGGAGGCACTGGGTTAGCACACACAGCTAGCGTAGCCCTCTACTAACTGAGTTTTCTCTGAGTGCACAGCTGCTACCCCCCCCCCTCCTCCTCCTCCTCCTCCCTGGCCGAGGAGGAGGAGGAGGCCCGGGTCTGTGATGCGAGCTATTAGTGCTAGCTGCTACTAGTAACGAACCGGTAAAGGTGAGGCCATAACATGTTTGGACCCATGGGAAAAGGTCACGAATAACTCAATGCGCCATCTCCTTAGCACGCCGTTTAGCCGCTACAAACGGTGACGCTCGGCGTTCCCGTTTCACGTCCAGGTGTTTCCTGCATCGACCTGGAGTTTAACCTTGGATTCAGATGTTCAAACACTACCTGGCTCCTCCCGCGCCGTCTGTAGTTCCTCCGGACGATATTCTTGTAGTTCTCGTTCTTTTTGGTCAGGTAATAAAAGAGCACACACTCCGCCACCGTCTGGAAGACGATACAACAGACATTCGGTGACAAACACGACCTGGAAAAGTGGGGAAAACAAGCAAAGAGAGGGGAAGAGGAATCCTTACCTTTCTCTCCAGAAAAGACGCGATCAGACTAAAGTTTTTGGGGTGTTGGATGAACCTGCAGGAGGAGAAGAAACTCTTTTACTACCAGCGAGTAAACGGTCGGTTCAGCCGAGGCGAATCAAAGACAGCGACTGAGGAAGTGACGTCTCTGCTGACGCAGGAAAACATGACGATTTGGCCGGCTTGGAGAAATCTGAACTTTGATCTGGTCTGATTTGATTTGGCACTTTGATCAGATCTCACATTTAACAGCCGGTAATGATGCGACATGAGGAAGAGAGCGGCGCTCTTCCTCATGTGTGTCACTGGTTTTTACTACAGGGGTCTGAATCGATTCGGCAGCCCGTGACGTCTCCATTACCAAAGAGGAAGCTTCACTTCCTTCCCAACGACTTATCAACGCTTCAGCGGCCGCACGCACTTCACAGAAGCGTGGAAAAAAAAAAAAACAAACCCGACATAAAGAGACGGAAGAGAACACGGGATTTGATGAAAGCTGAAAATTTACATTTATCTGAATGAGAAACTGAAAACCTGTTTGTTTCATAAACGCTATTTATGAAGCCGTCGGAGCTATTTTTAAGTTAATCCCCAGCCAATTAAACCCAAAGCCGTCGCGGGGGAAGACACATGAAAGGGGATTTTTTTTTTTGTTTTTTTCTGCTTGAAGAAGAAGAGGAAGAAGTTTTTTTTTGTTTTTTTTGCTCACTTCTCTCTGAACGTGTCCTTCTCCTGCTCGCTCCACATGTTCATCACCTGCCGGTCCTTGTACACCTTCATGGGGTCGTCCATCAGGCCGTTCATGTTGATGAACTTGATGCGCTGCTGCTCGGCGTCGAACAGCATGGGGGGGATGACCGCCAGCTGTCGCATCTGCTTCTCGGTGTTCTGACACACACACACACACACAGAAACCGACATCCTGAAGCGTGTGGGCTGGTCTCGAGGGGGGAAACTTATGACTGTGAAACCTATTGTGGTAATACGTTCTGGTTTTGAAGTGTGGAAGCGCTGGTGGGGCTGGGGGTGGGGGGGTGGGTATTTGGGGGACGTATATGCTCGATGCGTGTCAAACGTAAACACCATGAAATGTTCCTGTTGCTTCACAATTTACGACTCGACAAAAAGAAACTACAAAAAAAAAGAAAGAGGGACGTCTGAGGTGGGGGGGGGGACAAAAAGGGGGGTGGGGGTATTTCCAGAGATGAAACGAGAAAACCCAATCGGACACGCTGCTCGGTGTAATGGGATGCGGCCGACACGGGAACACATCCAGTCCAGTTCTTCATCCGTCTCGTTTGCAGATTAAAAAAACCCCCACAGACCGGATGATAATCCCAACATGTGGGTTGGAGGAGGAAAAACCACGACTCAGCAGTTTAGCAGTGAAATATCACACAGACAGATTAGCGCTGCTGGAATGAACGCCGCGCCTCTGATGACCGGACGAGCAGCGGCGCCGGGTTCAACCGGTCATAAATCATCCGGAGCGGCCGGACGCGGATCAGACGAGAGGATTTGGACCAAAAAGTGGGAGAAGTGTGAACTTTGGCAGCGAGAAAACTGGCCGACGTGTTGAACGTCGACCACGAGCCAATTCCATTTACATAATCCGTCTCTGAGGCCTTGAGAAAATTCCTTCTTAAACAAGACTGACGCTTTGACCGCCGGCTGGCGCTGGCGGATGCTAACAGGGGGCTGATGTTGACCGACGTCTGCCTCGGAGTTTACGCTCCGTCGACGGAGGAAAACGATGACTGTCGACGCTTCGTGTCCAACATCCACATGAAAAGGAGCAGAAAAAAGAAATGACTGTAAAAGACGACGGGCGGTAAAATCCACCAGAAACAAAGTTCTAGACGGTTCCACCTGGAAGCAGCTGTGCTAGCCGCTAGGCTAGTCTCTAGCCACCGGCAGCCCTTATCCACCAGCGCCACATCGCGTCCTACAAAAACACTCCTGCGTGCCTTTACATCAAATTTCCATCCGGCGCGGCGGAGACGCGTTCATCCCTCGCCTTCACCGCTAATCCAGAACGACCGTCGGCTTGAACGAAGGAGGGACAGCGTCTCTAGCGCAGGAGCTCACCTCGTGCTCCGATATTCCATCGATGATCTCGGAGACCTCGTGTTCGCTGCGAGCTGCGGACGAGTTGAGCCCGCCCCCTCGCTGCCCGACGCGGCTGCGGAAGGAGGAAAAAAAAAAAAAAAAAAGGACACGAGAAGCCCGTCAATCAAAACCTGTGGCGGCTCCGGTATCCGCGGTAACGACGGGAGCGCGTCCTCACCTCTGCATGCGCTCCTGGAGCTCCCTCTGCTTGCGGATCTCGGGGAACTGCTTCTCGTAGTATTCGCGCACCTTGCTCTCCTTGGCGCGGCGCCGCGGGTTGTTCTCGATGCGCTCCACCTTCTTCTCCCACGCCTCCATCAGCTGGTCGTAGCGCTGGCAGAACTTCTGCTCCTGGGGGAGCAAACAGGAGTCACACCTCTGCTCATCGGGACACAAAACACTCAGACGAGGCCTACGACAGTATTTTCCGCACTCTGAGGCGGTGCTTCAGCGAACGGCCTGGTAAACCTCCTCCGTGTCAGGATCACTGGGTTAGAAGGAACACTGTTGGCTTTTTAAGCAAATGAAAAGCTTTTACATGCGTCTTATAGTGCGGAAAATACTGTAATCATTGATATGACACGCCGGACTCTATCCCACGATGCAACACTTGTTGGTATTCCTTGGGGAGTCTGGCCTTGAGCTCTCTGATTTCCCAGCTTCCTCAGCGGCCCGGCTGTAAAGCAGACCATTAAACCTTGAGGAGACACGACCCTCGGCAGGCTCGTAAACCAGGAGGCGACACCCCCCCCCCCCCAACACACACACACACACGCACAAGCCGCCTCCCCCTCCAGAGAAACCGTGATGTTCGCAGGCGCCGCATTTAAGCGAACTCCACTGATCATACGTGACGAAAGCATCCACAGTGATGCCTCGCGGATTCGCGCTTCAAGACGAACGGCTTCACCGCATCGCCGATTTTTAGTAGGTAGTCACGTGACACCGTACACGCATTCTATTGGCTGACAGTATCCGGAAGTGCACTACATTATGGAAACGCAGCACACTTCCTTGTATCAAAGAAACACTTAAAAGTGCTTTGAACAATCTGTAACAGTGTGGGGAAAAGGTAACACGAGGGGGTTTAATATCAGTATGGGGAGGGTTCAGAAAAGTTTAAATTACCATAAATAATAAAATAGTTTGTGCTGTGCCCCCGACGCCACTCATCAGAGCTGCGCTCCTGAAGTTCTCAAAGAAAAATAAAGACTTTTCATTCTTTGGCAGAATCGTATTGGTTCATTCTGAGCGCTGCGCAGCCATGACGACAGGAAGGGAGTGGCTCACGTTGGCCACTCCCTTCCGAGGGGGCAGCTGGCCACGTTTCACAAGAGTCACACCAAGAGAGGCTGGAAACGCTGCGTTCTCCACTTACCCACTGCTTACGGGCGTGATTCCTCCTCTTGAAATACAAGATGAGCTTCTTTCTCATTGCCTGGTTTCTGGGGGGGGGTGATGGAAACAGGGTGTGAGAAAGAACAAGGTGAGGATGTCCGGGTCAGAACCGCTTCATTTCCACGTCATTTATTTGACCCGAAAGCTGCAAATTCTTTTGACCGCAGTCACCAAAATAAACAGAAAGGAACTCGTGCTTTAAATCTCATTAACATCTCAAAACAAATGGTGCAAATTCCACCGGACACCCGAACGCACCGCAGAGGTTTGTATGAAGTTTGCAAAAAAAAAAAAAAAAGATTTTTTTTCGTATCTTGCTCACAGAATTAGCCTAAATTCAACTGGTAACCATGGAAACAAAAAACACAAATTAGAAAGTTCCCCCACATCAAAACTTGAGTGCAGAAAATTTGGAATATTGAAATTCTATCAGTGTATAAGTGATGAGTGTGTACACTTGGGGTATGGTTTGTGCTGGTGTGACGCTGCTGATGAGGGTGGAGACCCCAAACGAGCACTGATTTTGTTCTGTTCTTCTACTTCTGCTATTGTGAAATCAAACGCTAACCTTCTCTAATCCGTGGTGTTCTGTGCACTTCCTGTCAGATACAAATAATTCCACCAAAAACAGTCGGTGTCAAGGTCTCTTTAGCTCCTGGTTAGCACCGATAGCCCAGCTGGCTACATGCTAGCACTGTTTACCTGTCGGAGTGGTGACCTATAGAGTTTTGCTACCGTTTCCCATCATCCACTGGTTTTCTCCCTCTCTACCTCCAGGAATCAGGACCGTTTTATTTGCCTCGTAGCCAATCGGAGCGTCCGATGTTCTCCTCGTCTACCCTTTGTGCTTTCTGCCTTATCCGTTAAGCAAATAAAAAACATGCTCTGACACACACGAACACAAACAACGCCTGTCCTTGCGTGCCACTGCTCGGTTCCCTCCAACTTGCTCCTGGGCGGAAAGGACGGCCAAACTTATAAAAGTCGTCTGGAGGGAACAGCGGAGCTTCAAATAAAGGTCAGGGCCGGTAATCTCCTTAGGCGGCCACGCCGCTCGCCTCGCTCCTCGCCGTGAGACGGGATTTTATTCCTGACACTTAATCTGTCAGTCGTGAGGTCAGGCTCTCCTGCTGATTAATGTCATCTTACTCTACATTCGTCACTCGGGCCAAGCCGAGGGGGCCCTTGGGGCGGGGGTCGCAGGACGAGGAAATGGGTCGCCGGTGATGTAAGAAGACAGCGTTTGGCTTCTAGAGGGGTAAACACACGCCGTGACCCATTCTTCATTTCCTGAGCGTGTTATCTGGAATAACAAACCCGAGTGAAATCTAAACAACCTTAGCCCCAAATCCACATCCACTCCCACGCAAACTGGCAAAATATTGAGCCGAGCCGGCGCGACAAAAGGTACTGCCTCGTCCAGCTGGAGAGCGTCGATAAGCGCGGGATATAATGAGCGAGAATTAACTCGGTCTGCCAAAAACTGAGCTGATAGATGGAGCCTGTTAAAGACAGAGGGGGTATTGTCCTCTGGCCTCCAGATGGCAAAGGGAGAGATTAGTCGTCCTAAAGGTTCCCTTTGTCCTGTGTCGGTGCTGCGGTATCAGAACGCTGTAATTTAGCTAATACCTCCAAAACACCACGGCTGAAAGATTCTTTATATTCACACTTGAGGCGGATGTTCTGCAGCTCGTAGAGAAAAACGCTCCTCGAGCTTCAAAGATTGTTTTCGCCGTCGTCCCCACATGCAAAGGATCATCCGGTGCGAAGGCTTCCGTCACACACACTCGCGCCGTATAATCTTCAATCTTAATCTGGGGCTGAGTGGCAGAGGAAGTGGAGATGAGCGCCCAAGTTATTGATCCGGTTAGCAAAAACAAAGGAGTGGACTGTGTGTGTGTGTGGGAGGGGGGGATACGGCGGCATGAGCACGCAAAAGAGAAAGGAGTGTTTTCAGATAATAATACTGATCAAACAGTGGAGGGGATCAAAAGGAGTGACGACAGGCCAGTGTGTGTGGCGAGGAGGTCACACACTTCCTGTGGTGTGTGTGCTACTCCAGCTGGACCAATGGCAGAAGCGCTCCGATGGTCTCTTCATGTGCCGCATTGAATTATGGTCCTTAAAAAATTACAGACGCACAGAGGCTGCATTGACGGACGGCCAGCCACGTGTTTCTACATCATCGTCCTGCTAGCTGCTGGCCGAGGATGATGAAGATGAAGGGTCAGAGGGCGTTTGATGTTATATCTCCGATATTTATGACGACGGGTAATCCTCGACATACAAACATTCAGAAATACAAACAAACACCCGCCGCCATTTCCGACTGTCGTCCTGTAGTTCCCCTTTCTGCCACAACCCCTGCAGAGCAGCACTGCTGCGTTCACGCATCTAAAGGTGCTACTCGCTACACGCTACAGGAGCTACAGTGGATCAGCAACAGTGACTGTTGATGATGATCTTATAAACTGGTGGAGAGCTCCCTCAAGTGCTTTCTTCTTCTTCTTCTCAAGGATTAAATTATCAGGATTAAAGTTTACCATGAACTAATCTGGATTAAAACAATCTTGTGAATCATGAGTGACGCTGAACAGTAGATAGTGGAACTACACGTACGTATTTTAATATGACATGTTTTATTCTGATTTATTGTACAGTAACATGATTTATGAGCTTTTAACGGTTTTCCAGTGATTTTTAGAGTCCAGTATTTGTGGTGGACAGACGTTAATCCAGAGAAACGACCTAAACTAGATTTTTATTTTTAAACTGACGTCTAATCAGAACGACTGAACTCTAAACCACCTGAACCTGGATTTTATTTATTATGGGATGTTTTAATGTCCTGGAATTGTTTCTGGTCAGTCTGAGGGATTACTTTAGTATTTACAGTAGTAATGACATTACTTTAGTATTTACAGTAGTAATGACATTACTTTAGTATTTACAGTAGTAATGACATTACTTTAGTATTTACAGTAGTAATGACATTACTTTAGTATTTACAGTAGTAATGACATTACTTTAGCATTTAGAGTAGTAATGACATTACTTTAGCATTTACAGTAGTAATGACATTACTTTAGTATTTAGAGTAGTAATGACATTACTTTAGTATTTACAGTAGAAATGACATTACTTCAGTATTTAGAGTAGTAATGACATTAGTATTTACAGTAGTAATGACATTACTTCAGCATTTACAGTAGTAATGACATTACTTTAGTATTTAGAGTAGTAATGACATTACTTTAGCATTTAGAGTAGTAATGACATTACTTTAGTATTTACAGTAGTAATGACATTACTTCAGTATTTACAGTAGTAATGACATTACTTTAGTATTTACAGTAGAAATGACATTACTTCAGTATTTAGAGTAGTAATGACATTAGTATTTACAGTAGTAATGACATTACTTCAGCATTTACAGTAGTAATGACATTACTTTAGTATTTAGAGTAGTAATGACATTACTTTAGCATTTAGAGTAGTAATGACATTACTTTAGTATTTACAGTAGTAATGACATTACTTCAGTATTTACAGTAGTAATGACATTACTTTAGTATTTAGAGTAGTAATGACATTACTTTAGCATTTAGAGTAGTAATGACATTACTTTAGCATTTACAGTAGTAATGACATTACTTTAGTATTTACAGTAGTAATGACATTACTTTAGTATTTAGAGTAGAAATGACATTAGTATTTACAGTAGTAATGACATTACTTTAGTATTTAGAGTAGTAATGACATTACTTTAGTATTTAGAGTAGTAATGAGATTACTTTAGTATTTAGAGTAGTAATGACATTACTTCAGTATTTAGGGTAGTAATGACATTACTTCAGTATTTAGGGTAGTAATGACATTACTTTAGTATTTAGAGTAGTAATGAGATTACTTTAGTATTTAGAGTAGTAATGACATTACTTTAGTATTTACAGTAGTAATGACATTACTTTAGTATTTAGAGTAGTAATGACATTACTTTAGCATTTAGAGTAGTAATGACATTACTTTAGCATTTACAGTAGTAATGACATTACTTTAGTATTTACAGTAGTAATGACATTACTTTAGTATTTACAGTAGTAATGACATTACTTTAGTATTTACAGTAGTAATGACATTACTTTAGTATTTACAGTAGTAATGACATTACTTCAGTATTTACAGTAGTAATGACATTACTTCAGTATTTAGAGTAGTAATGACATTACTTCAGTATTTACAGTAGTAATGACATTAGTATTTACAGTAGTAATGACATTAGTATTTACAGTAGTAATGACATTACTTCAGTATTTAGAGTAGTAATGACATTAGTATTTAGGGTAGTAATGACATTACTTTAGTATTTAGGGTAGTAATGACATTACTTCAGTATTTCGAGTAGTAATGACATTACTTTAGTATTTACAGTAGTAATGACATTACTTTAGTATTTACAGTAGTAATGACATTACTTCAGTATTTACAGTAGTAATGACATTACTTCAGTATTTAGAGTAGTAATGACATTACTTTAGTATTTACAGTAGTAATGACATTACTTTAGTATTTAGGGTAGTAATGACATTACTTCAGTATTTCGAGTAGTAATGACATTACTTTAGTATTTACAGTAGTAATGACATTACTTTAGTATTTACAGTAGTAATGACATTACTTCAGTATTTACAGTAGTAATGACATTACTTCAGTATTTAGAGTAGTAATGACATTACTTTAGTATTTACAGTAGTAATGACATTACTTTAGTATTTAGAGTAGTAATGAGATTACTTTAGTATTTAGGGTAGTAATGACATTACTTCAGTATTTAGGGTAGTAATGACATTACTTTAGTATTTAGGGTAGTAATGACATTACTTCAGTATTTAGGGTAGTAATGACATTACTTCAGTATTTAGGGTAGTAATGACATTACTTTAGTATTTAGGGTAGTAATGACATTACTTTAGTATTTAGGGTAGTAATGACATTACTTCAGTATTTAGGGTAGTAATGACATTACTTTAGTATTTAGGGTAGTAATGACATTACTTCAGTATTTAGGGTAGTAATGACATTACTTTAGTATTTAGGGTAGTAATGACATTACTTCAGTATTTAGGGTAGTAATGACATTACTTTAGTATTTAGGGTAGTAATGACATTACTTCAGTATTTAGGGTAGTAATGAAATTACTTTAGTATTTAGGGTAGTAATGACATTACTTCAGTATTTAGGGTAGTAATGACATTTAAATGAGCTCACATGAAGATGATGGATGATAAATAACGACTTACAAACAATTCAACGTATGAAAAGCCTCTCAGAAGCAGTTGTGTTCGTACATTGAAGGCTTCCACTTCCTGTTTATCTGCTTTTGCAGCTTTTGGTATCTCACCTTCTTCAGCTGTTTATTATTTAGTTATCTGTTGGTATTTCGTTTTCATTTATTTGACCTTGTTTTCCAAGGACATTACTTAAAAGGTGTGACATCACTGCTTGTTCTGTCTTACTGTCTCTTTACTTGACCTAAAAACAGAAGTAAACTGAAGTAGAAAGAACAGAACATGACTGATCTGCCCGCTGGTTTCATTTCCACCATTCCTGTCAAACTGACAGCGGAGCCTCTTATTCTCAGTGTTTCTGAATTCATGTGTTCTCTTGGCTGCAGCCATGACACACCTTTAGTTACGATGATTGCATAGCAACAATCTGAAACCAACCCCCGGAAATCTTTGCCGTCCTCCAAGATGGAATGAGGAGTTGGAGACGAGAAACTCTGGCAGAAGCTAATTACAACGTCACACGTATTTATGGGTCACTGCGTTTCAGTTCCGTCTGAGAGGAGCCTGAATATGAAGCTCACGCATTAATTAGCTGACCTCAGCGCCGACTCGGGTTCGCTAAAGAACTTTAAAGCCCTTAAAGGGTGTCTGGTTCGCTACTGACACCTCAGGCGTGTCAGTTTGTGTGGAGACAAACTCACATTTTGATGTTTTCATGGTACTGCTTGGTGTCAGAGGGCTGGTTGTACAGCGGCTGGAATACGAGAGGAAGAACAGATCAGACAATCAGCTGTGTAAAACAAACATCTGAAACGAAGGCAAAGCTGGCGAGACGACGCGTCTGTGCAGAGGAAACAGATATAACCCGAAGCAGCTGAAACCGTCGTCAAACGATTGGTTTCACTCGATGGACTCAAATGTTCACAGTAAACCGATGTCTGAGAAAAGATTTGATTAAAACTAGACGATTGGTTTCTTTAACCACAATAACATCCAGGCTTTTAGTGTAAAACTGGACCGAAACAGAATGGTGGGTTTATGATAAAAATCAATAAATGAAATCTGACGCAAACTACCAGTAAACTGAAAACCAGCAGGACAAACACGGTTAAACGATGACTACATCTGAAAGCTTGGGAGCTGCTGACAGCTAATGCTAGCATGTAGTTCTACAGTTCCTTAGCAACATGCTAATCAGTTTGCCAACAGCGAGATTCTTAAGTTTGACTGATGTGGTGTACAGAGACTACCAATTCATCTGAAACGTCCTCCCGTCCGTCCCACCAACCTGACTGTCAGGAAAATACCGTCCAATGTCAAAAACACACGAGAGCTAAGGTGACTCACCAGCTCCACCCGGGGGCCCAGTCCCTCCAGGATCCTGTGAGCCTCTTCTGCCTTTTTCTGGGGAGGGAACACAAACACAAGCAGCGCATTAGCCGGCTGCCCGCACCTCTGGCATCACCACGGCAACATAGTGAGCATGCTCGCTGGGCTGGAGCTACACCACCACTTGCTGGATGGATGGATGGATGGTCGGTTGGATGGTCGGTTGGATGGATGGAAGCATCGGCTATTATTAGAGCTTTTAACTCATCTGGGCTGCAGCTCAATCTCTCCTCTACAAGAGGAAAAAAAACGAGCTCGCCTCCCCTCAGCAGAGGTAGAGAGAAAGAACATGAAGGCAGGAAAGCGAGTGGGAGTGGAGGGAAAGTGAGTGGGTGAACAAACCAACAGGGGAAGGACGAGGGGGAGTCAGATCTCACAGGAGATGTCCCATAAGTACGGAATGATCTCCAGGTTACTACCGACAACAATCACACCGAGATGAACCTCCACCATTCGTCTATATTTATCCCTCGCATGTGAGCATCCCTCCCTCCTGCAGGCTCGGCCCGTTTCATCCATCCCACCGGCCGTCCTCAGTGACGCGCCGCTCCGTCGGTCGCTTTCCGTTTTCCATTTCCTCCGGTGAGATTGGATGATGGGACACGACTCGAGTTTGGAAAGCGCCTCGACACGCGACGACGAGCTGCAGGGGGAACTTTTAAAGTCTGTGTGATCCATCGTGGAAGTAACGTACGGAGAGCTCTGAGTCAGAGTGTTACTCCTGCTTCCTCGTCACACAGGAGGTGTAACAGGCTGCAAAGTGTTGCCTCACCACTAGTACCAGCCTCCCGTCCTCCGGGGGCAGCAGACCGCGAGGATTCCTCCTCGTTTCCTGGCACTGATTCGTTCAACCTGGAGTAGGACTGAGCTTTAAGGTGAGAACTCACATCCGGATGACATAAATCACGATAAATATAAAACACAGTTGTGTGATCGCCAATTAAAATCCTTATTTTTGCCAACGGGAATACAAACTACTGGCTGATGTTTGACTTGTAACCATGGGAACGGGTTAAAATCATTAGCAGTCAGAGCTACATTTTTAAGCTTTAAATTTTTTTTTAAATTGGCGGGCCAGATTACAAAGCCCAAAGGGCCGTTATCTGGCCCACGGTGTGCAGATGCCCCATTTAGATATTGACCAATCTCACTCCACCATCCAATGAGAGTCTCTGGGAGACGACGGTGAGCAGAACAGTGAGGAAGATGAAGGTGGGTTTTGGCAGAGCTACTGGACCATCAAGAAAAGAGATACAGACGGGGGAGGGGGTCCAAATGAGAACCTGTTCATCATCTTTCAATCATTTAATAGAAATTCAAGAATTCAGTTCATCATGTATTCCATTTTTATTCCAGCATGTGATGCGTCACACTCTAGGACACAGACAGACAAAACGGATGTAGTTGACACAACCCAGACCAGCATCATGCCAGAAGCTGCCAACATGTCTGAAGAACCTGACAAGCCACTTGCGTTTCTTTTTCTCTAGCTGTCTCGCTAAAGCCTCGATGATCTTTTCGTAAGTCAACGTCTTCTCTGACATCAGGCTCATGGCCACCACCTTTTTGTTGCCGAACTGCTGGAACAAATCTTTGTGGACGGCCTTGGAGATCTTCTTGACGCGGGGTCCGTTTAACTTTAGGGTGATGTTCGACCCTTGGATTTTGGTGACGAGCATCGACGTCAACGAGTCAACGATGTCCATGATGTTTTCTACTAAACTGAATTCCTCGTGAAAAATCTGGTTCACAGCTGCCGCCACTATCCAATGGCACTGCCATTCCTGGTCTTTACGTGACGTTGGTGGTGGCGCGGCACTCGTTTCTACATCAGCTTCTGCGACGATGGTAAGAGCTGCTCCGTCAGAAGGTGCCAAAGAGTCAACATCCGTAATGGCGGGGCCCACTGGTCGAGAGACCAGAGAGATGGCTGCTCCCTTTATCTTCCTCAATGTACGACTCGCAACGTCTTTCTTCCTCTGTTGTTGCTGAAGCTGCAAGTTGAGCCAGTTCCACATCGTTTTGGTGAACGTGTCGACTTGGACGATGATCTCCTGCCTTAAGTTCAGCGGTGTTCCACCATGTGGTAGATGGTGGAACACCATCCTGGCCAGCTGCTTTGTGATATTTGCCTGTGGATTGCCAATTTCATCAGCAACTTTCGTGTAGAGGCAAATACTCTTTGTGGCACCGGTCTCTTCTTCCTCCTCTGGGATCAAGCCCTCAACCACATATGCTACCCCTTCAAGCAAACAGGAGAGTGGTTCTTCAACTTCAGGTGAGGTGCAGTCAAACTCTTTCCTTCTTTTTGCAACAATTTTGAGGATTGACTCCTTAAAATAGAAGTGGACAAAAAAGGCCTTGAGTTTGGCCGTCACCTTTTCCCAAAAGGTTTCTTTATTTTGAGATGTAAGCTCTTCGTCGGCAGAGGATTTGCCTTCTCTGTCACGTTCTTCCTCAATGATTGTGACGATTTCTGTTGCTATCTGGCCAGTATTCAGGGAGGGGATTGATTCAATACGTCTCAGCTCCTCTGTTGGTATGTCTTCTTCGGAGGTCGCACAGACATCGTTTGCGGCTTCATCGAGTATCCGTTTGATGGACTGGACGACCACCAAGGCGGTGCCGCTCTGGGTGGACACCATTCCTGGGTCCTTAGGCAGAAGGTCATCGTTGTTCTTGACCTCTGCTCTTCTCCTACGCTTTACCGTTTTGTACTGCCCAGTTCCTTCATGGATGGCACCACTTCCATCTGAGCTGCTGTTAAAGTCCTCTTCGGCCACAAAACCTGGAATCTTTGGGCTCTCGTGACTGGCAACTTCTGGAATGCCCACTCTTTCTGCAAGGGCCTGCAGAAGGTCGTCACGCATCATTTCTCTAAATTCTTTAACTTGCTCTTCTGTGACAGGGCTGGTCCTTGATCCATTAGACAAACAGGAAGTGTTTGGTAACAGGTGAGAAGTGTCAGTTCTTTGGCACACTTCTGATGTGTCCTGAGTGACTGCCTGATAAACATTGTAGGTCAGTGCCCTATCCATATCCATGAACAAGGTGTTGAGGATCTGTTCAGTTTCCTTGTCAATCATCCCTGATTCTGAACCGTCCCACTGTTCAGACGTGATCCTCGTCAGGAACCTCTGGGCCAGTTTGTTGAAGCCTTCAATCATGGATGCTGAAGGATCCAGATCCATGTTGTCAATGCTCCGTTTTAGAGACTCTGTCTGTGATCTTATTGGACATCCATGAGAGTCTTCATGCTCATCAATATGCAGACAGTAAAGATAGGTTTGAAAATACTGTCACTAAAAGTCAAACATTAAAAGACTTAGTAGATCAAAGGAAGATCAATGTCCTCAACTACATCATAACAGACTCAACATCAAAGATGTGGTCGTCACAAGGTGGTAGGATCTAGAATTTACTTTGATCTACTGAGTCTTCACGTTTGTATTTTCATTCGTTCATTCATTTTCTGCTTATTCCGCTGTTGTGGGTCATGGGGGTTTGCTGGACATGTGAACCAAAAATATCCTCGATCCATTTAACACAAAATCACAAGCTGGATGGAAAATGTTTGGATACACAACACTAAAAGTAAGGAATTTCTTTTTGTGTAGATTATTTGTTGTAAGGATGCTTCCTAGAAGTAAATCTTATACCGTTGGAAAGCCTGCTTATTCCTCTTTTAATTCCTTTCCGCTTCTTTCTTCACATTTCAATCATCTAATCCAACAAAAAAAAGAGTCGACAGCAAGAAAAGCCATTTGATTGGGCAAAGAAGATTTGTTATGTTTTTCATGGACACAACCCGGACGCTTAGCTCTGTTGCTCACCCTATAAACACATGTTCCTGACAAGTTTAAATATTACAAATTTATATAAAAATATATTGGAAGATTTATTTCCAAGAAGCACTGTTATTATAAAGAAATAATCTACCCAACACAGATGTCCTTAGTGTTTGTGTTCTGTTTAGACCAGAAGTAAAACAGACACCGCTGTACGCTGAACATCCATCCCTATTCTAGATTTCTTCCCCGTCCATTCCAGGTTCATTTTTAACCGTCACACAAAACCCTCGTGGAAACATTCATCAAATCGGTCACAGTTTTTGAGTAATATATGAGCTCACAAGCTAACGTTCACTCCTCCACAAATGTCAAACCAAAGGTTTTGTTGGTTAACAAGATCGAGTATGAACAAGTGGACGAGTAAATGCTACGCTGAGCAAAATCACAACGTTGCTACAGAAGCCAGTTTGTTCTCCATAGCGAGATAATCGGCTTAGTGTGGAGGCAGTGGGTCAGAGTCCAGCCAATCAAAAGGAAGTGGGAAGTGTTACAGAGGTCAGGCTGCATTGTGGAGTAAGGCATGGGTCATCCTTTGACTTTCAGATATGTCTTGAGCAACGAACCACTTCCTGTTGTTATACACAAGCAATCCGTGACATCATCAGCATTCCGAAATGCTTCTGCTTCACATGTGAAAACGTCTCGTTTCTTCTGAACTGAAGAGCTTTGACTCATTCAGACGACGAGAGGAGTGTGTGCTAATAATTCCCACCCAGGAGATGTATGTGTTTCACCACTAGGGGGACCGAGAGCACTTAGAATCAGTCGGTGTGCTCTGAATGGAGCCACGCCGCACCAACGCTGCCCTTGATTTAACGCCTCTAAATCGCTTTTTATGATTTCCTGCTCGGCTGGTCTTGTCTGTGAAGAATGATAAAGCGGCTTTGCTTGTAAAGGTGATGAAAAACAAATATTTACCCCCGGTGTGTGTCGCACCAGCGTGTGATTCATCACAACTCCTGTGCTGACCTTTAGCAGCTCATTTCATCAGGCTGCGGCTCTGCCTGGCAGCTACGAGTGGGAGGCTCAGGTACGCTGTGAACACACATCTAACGCCAGCGACCTGCGTTTTGTCCGCTCGTCAACGCGTGATCGGAGTTTGGGCGACACACAACCGCCGAACGCAACCCGCTGCATCCCTTTGTGCAACAGGACAGGCTTTAGATACGGACAATTACTCACCCCCCCCCCCCAGCATTCTGCTCTCACAGATGTAGAGTCATGAAGAAGTTGACAATGTAATAACAGCCGATTACGTAATAAATTTGCATGTTATCTAAATGTAATAAGCCAATAATGTAATAACTGGCCAAAAACTTTTGGCTAATAACGTAATAATTAGAAAACTTTACACCCCAGGAGGAGGTGCACCAAAGGAGCAACAGTCCGTCCTTAAAGAGGGCGTGGAACCGGGCATCAGTAACACGGGTTGTGTGTGCAGTGATCAGTAACACGGGTTGTGTGTACAGTGATCAGTAACACGGGTTGTGTGTGCAGTGATCAGTAACACGGGTTGTGTGTGCAGTGATCAGTAACACGGGCTGTGTGTACAGTGATCAGTAACACGGGTTGTGTGTACAGTGATCAGTAACACGGGTTGTGTGTGCAGTGATCAGTAACACGGGTTGTGTGTGCAGTGATCAGTAACACGGGTTGTGTGTGCAGTGATCAGTAACACGGGTTGTGTGTGCAGTGATCAGTAACACGGGTTGTGTGTGCAGTGATCAGTAACACGGGTTGTGTGTGCAGTGATCAGTAACACGGGTTGTGTGTACAGTGATCAGTAACACGGGTTGTGTGTACAGTGATCAGTAACACGGGTTGTGTGTACAGTGATCAGTAACACGGGTTGTGTGTACAGTGATCAGTAACACGGGTTGTGTGTACAGTGATCAGTAACACGGGTTGTGTGTGCAGTGATCAGTAACACGGGTTGTGTGTGCAGTGATCAGTAACACGGGTTGTGTGTGCAGTGATCAGTAACACGGGTTGTGTGTACAGTGATCAGTAACACGGGTTGTGTGTGCAGTGATCAGTAACACGGGTTGTGTGTGCAGTGATCAGTAACACGGGTTGTGTGTGCAGTGATCAGTAACACGGGTTGTGTGTGCAGTGATCAGTAACACGGGTTGTGTGTGCAGTGATCAGTAACACGGGTTGTGTGTACAGTGATCAGTAACACGGGTTGTGTGTGCAGTGATCAGTAACACGGGTTGTGTGTACAGTGATCAGTAACACGGGTTGTGTGTACAGTGATCAGTAACACGGGTTGTGTGTGCAGTGATCAGTAACACGGGTTGTGTGTGCAGTGATCAGTAACACGGGTTGTGTGTGCAGTGATCAGTAACACGGGTTGTGTGTGCAGTGATCAGTAACACGGGTTGTGTGTGCAGTGATCAGTAACACGGGTTGTGTGTGCAGTGATCAGTAACACGGGTTGTGTGTACAGTGATCAGTAACACGGGTTGTGTGTACAGTGATCAGTAACACGGGTTGTGTGTACAGTGATCAGTAACACGGGTTGTGTGTACAGTGATCAGTAACACGGGTTGTGTGTACAGTGATCAGTAACACGGGTTGTGTGTACAGTGATCAGTAACACGGGTTGTGTGTACAGTGATCAGTAACACGGGTTGTGTGTGCAGTGATCAGTAACACGGGTTGTGTGTGCAGTGATCAGTAACACGGGTTGTGTGTGCAGTGATCAGTAACACGGGTTGTGTGTACAGTGATCAGTAACACGGGTTGTGTGTACAGTAATCCCTCGCTTATTCGCGCTTCAAGATGAACGGCTTCACTACATCTGATTTTTAGTAGGTAGTCACATGATACTGTACACATATGCTATTGGCTGGAAACACAGTGCACTTCCGTGTATTAAAGAAACACTTAAAAGTGTTTTAACAGTCTATCAGAATGTGGGAAAAGGTAATACAGATAGAAGGTGGTTTAATATCAGTATGGGGAGGGTTCAGAAACGTTTAAATTACCGTAAATAATAAAATAGTTTGTCGCTATATCGGGGGTTTTTTTTTTTTTTTTGCGGGTGATCCTGGAACACGTTAACCGCGAGTAACGAGGGATTACTGTGGCGCGTTATCTCACATCAGCCATCATGAACTTTGGAGAGCGCTGTCACCCAGACGTTCACAAGAACACCGCGTGTGTGTGTGTGTGTGTGTGTGTGTGCGCGCGTCTACTCACCCTGTTCTCGTCGTAGATGATCTGCACCAGACTGCGGTGCTTGGCCTCGCTGGGTGGCGGTGAGATGGGTCGCTCGGGCTCGTGGGGCTTTGCCGCCTCCTCCTCCAGCTGTTGCTGTAACACAAACGCACAAAGATGACAGTTAACACTTTTTTTTTTTCCAGAAGGATCCTGATCTTCCAGGAAGAACAGCAGCTTGACGGTTCCTGTTGGGAGGGTCGAGTTAGGGGACGTCCTTCAGCCAGCTCTCCGCCAGACACCAAACTGAGTGTTTAGAAGCTAGCTCTTAACTCCCCAGGGTCTAATTAATTAAAGACTTACTCCAGCAGCCTGTAAACAAAGCCTGCTGTGTGGACACAGCTTCCAGTGAGAGTGGCAGACAGCAGAAAAACAGGAGAGAGGAAAATGTGGCAAATCAACACCAGACAAATACTGGGAAACGGCAAGTTCCTCTAACTGACAAATCACACTGGCGTTACTCCAACCATTGTACGCATGAATCAGTTAAATTTAGGAAGTATCTGCTCTGAACGAGACCCAAACACAGCCGGAGACTAATCATTTAAGGGTGGCAGAGAACGCCGCTATTACATCCTGCTTCGAGGCGGTGATGTGATGTAATCGTCAGTGTTCGTGCGTTAGTCCACCGAAAATCTTCACAGCCGTTGCAGATAGCAAGAGGAAAAAAAGCACATTACTCAGGCAGCAAAGGGGATGAAAAAGAAATGATGATCTTGACCTTTAGAAAATTAGGTCAAAGTCAAATTTCAACTTTTGTACTCATCGAGGATTATTTGGTAGGTAGTCACGTGATACCATACGCGCATTCTATTGGCTGACAGCGTCAGGAGGTGCACTACGTTCTGTGAGTCTCGGATTTGAGACACAAAAGTGTTTTAAACAGTCTGTCAGAGTGTGGGAAAAGGTAATACAGATGGGAGGTGGTTTAATATCAGTATGGGGAGGGTTCAGAAACGTTTAAAATTACCATAAATAATAAGATAAATGGTTTGTCGCTCTATCGCGGAATTTCTTAATCCCGTGTGGTTCCTGGAACGCATTAACCGCGAGGAACGCTGCCGTACTTTTGTACCTTTTTAAGGTACACATCTCTGAAACCTGATGAGACATAATCACTAAACCAAAAGCAACATTTTCAGGAAGCCAGAGGCACAAAAACGTGTAGGATGGGGTCAAATGTTGAATTCAGGGGTGTCGCGGGATGTTGTTGTCTCTGACTGCCTTGTTATGATCAGTGTTTCAGCGCTTCATCGGTTCACTTCCTGTTCATCCGCGTTCCCTTCCAGGAGAAGTCTGTTACGACATGAAGAAATAAGCTGAACACAAATTAGAATGATGCAGCAAAGCGTGACCGACTCAGCCGACCAATGAGCTTCAGAGCGCAATCGTCCGATGCTAATGGCTAAAGATGTTTATGGAGCGTTAGCATCTTTAATCCTACGACACATCAAGGCTGAAGCAGCCGTTCTCTTCGGTCTCTGAACATTTCCAGAATGGAGTCGTTGCCGTGGTGACGGTAGGGTCTCATGAACACACTGACGTGTCTCTGTTGGCTGCTAGCATAAAGGATTCCAGTAAACGCTGATGTTCAACATCATCGAGAACAGAAGGCCTCGCGAAACCGGAGAGGAGACGGCGGCGTGAGATTTCACATTAAAATCCCTGTTGAGAAACCAAAGACTCAGGTGCTTTTAATTTGAAACATACAGGAAGAGTTGGATAGCATGTTAGCGTCAAAATGTTAAATGGAATAACCTGCGCTAACCGTCTCCAGCAAGCAGGAAAACTCAGACAAAGCGATGGATCGCCGACTAGTTTCACCAAAACTGACGATTCTGAACCCCCCCGTCAGCACAAATCTGCGTCCTGCGTGAGCTGCGGGCCCCCCGTGACACCACCTGACACAATCTGGCTGAACGTGATTGGACGCAGTCCGTGTGCCGTGCAGGTCGTGAGCTGCAGACAGAAGCTGAGTGCATCCAGCTGCGTCTGGCTGTCGGCGGGCTGAGCTTCACCGGGTGGGGTGCATGAAGCCGATCGACCCCCCCCCCCAGACTCCGCCCTCACACGTCCTCCAGAGATCCACATGAATCATCGTGTTCCATGATGGGCCTGGATAAGCATCTGGTGAGGGACGCACCGACATTCCCACAGAGACCCCCCCCCCCCCCCTCCCGAACCCACCAACAGAGTAAAACTAAATAAACCGGCCGTCCGGGGCTTACACGCCACGGTAACGTGAGTCGCGACCCCGCCCACTCGCCAACTCTGCCAGGACTCTTTAAATAAAGTTTTACCGCGCCGCTTAATTAGTCCAGATGTTTTAATGCTTGGAGAAAGCGGGACCGTTAAGAAAGCCACCATAAAAACCCCGTGTGAGGACCGTGGGAGGCTGGGAGGAGGGTTTGTGATTTATGCTTGTGAGCAGCAGAGCTCAGCCTCTCAATAATTCACCAGTCCAACGGCTCAGCCCCGTTCAGCTCCGATTTAATTAAAAGAAGAGGGAAAAAAACCTGATTTGATCACGTCTTCTCTGAGAACAAAGGGAACACACTGAAACACTTGGATAGAAGCTGGATTGTTGGCTGTTGGTAACCCCCCCCCCCAAACACTGAGGACTCGTCTTCTGATGATGCGAGTCGGTTAAACAGAGAGAGTTCTCAACCAAACAGCTGTGTGTTCAGTAAACACACCCGGAGGGTTCTGCAGAGTTAACCCAGCTGACTTTAATCCAGAATAAAACCCAGCTGAGTTTAATCCAGAATAAAACCCAGGTACGTCTTTATTCCACCAACGAGAACGAGATCCGGTCTCACTGATGTATCCATCCGCCACCTAGCAGTCGTGAACCCAAGCACGACTCGTATCTCAAATGACTTGTTTCTGGGGGGGTTCTCAGTTGATGGAGTAACTTTGACGCTCAACATGAACGACCGTTATTGACGATCGGCTCTGGGGTCCTCCTCTCAGTCGGTGGGACGGGTGTCGGCTGAAGCTGCTCAACTCGCCTGTGGAGAGCTTTAACGCCGTCGGACGAGCCCGAGATCATCGCGTCAGGCCGTCGGCCGTCGATGTTGAGAAACGAGCCGTGGATTCAAACCCGCCGAGGAGGCTCCGCGCCGCCAGATAGCGTCTCTACCAAACATGGCAGGCGGCCAAAAGGCAGACTGTGGCGGGGATACCAGTGGTTCAGCCATCACAAACCTGCACTATAATCCTTCCTCTCCCCCAGGGAAGCTGTTATTTATAGGCTTTTACATTTTTAACCTACTTTCCTCCTAAATAAAAAGCCCAGAGTGGAGCAGAGGGAATGCAGCTGCCTGCAGCAGAGCGTGTACAGATTTGCGGCGGCTACAGAACTTGAGTATAGCCAACCCAATCCGGCCAAGTCTGTTTAAGACTCCGCTGCACTGATGCCAACTGGCAGGAAAAGTCACATTGAAGAACCCACACACACACACACACGAGCAGTTCAAATGAGCCAAAGAGCGCCACTAAGAAAAATTGACAGGGATGGCGGCGCTGGCTGAAGCTCAGTCGCTACGATTTTCGACGCTGCCGTTTCATTCCAGCTCACACGATGAGAGCGATTGAGTCGATTCAGAGACGCGAAACGTTTCTGAGCCGAGCAGCACTCAACTGCAAAACGTGTGTTTTATGACGCAGGAAGGTCACACACGCCGCTGAACGCATCCTCGATGGGGTCGCCATCATCTTCTTATCTCGCACCGACGGAGGGAAAGTCAACGCGACGGGGTACGGCTCCTTATTTATGTTCTCTTTCAGCAACTAGACAAATGTGTATGCTGTCATCCATCTTTCTGCTGCATACACCCCCAGTGCGACGCGCATCTACAGGTTTGAAGGTTAAACCACAGGCAGAAATGTAAATCAGCAAAGCTGGAGGCGTTCAGAGCTGGACCGGCCCAGCTTCTCCGTGGAGAAACATAAATCCATCTTAAGAATCAGAGGTGCGAGCAGAAGGCGAGATGGCGCCGGTCTCAGGAGAGCCGGCGCGAGGCTCAAGGTTACCACATCCGTTAAAACGTGCCGACCTGTTTCTTGCGGAGTTTGCAGATCTGCTGCTCCACCATGGTGATCTCTCGGTCCACGCGGTCCATGTTCTGGATCAGCTCCTCCTTAGAGAAGCGAGCCGGAACCAGATCCAAGTCGGGGTCCATGTGGACCGGGCTGACGGGGGAGATGGGCTCCAGCTTCCCCATGGCGCTGCCACGCTCCTGCAGGGGGGGGGGCGGCGACAGGAAGCACAGGTGTCAAACAACAGAATACAAACACTGTTTAAATTCTACACTCTGAAACAAACTAGTGTCATTAACCCTGATGTGTGTGTGTGTGTGTGTGTGTGTGTGTGTGTGTGTGTGTGTGTGTGTGTGTGTGTGTTAATCATGTCTTCAGGCAACACATTAGAAACGGTTGTATCAGTCAGTCAAAACAATTAAGTGGTTCTTCGGCAGCTGTTGAATGAAAATTTTATTCATGATTTCCACAAAAATCAGCAAAACAAAGAGAAATTAAAGAAAATTCTTTTGATCAGACGTCATTCTGTGAACACAGAGAAAATTATGTCGACAGGTGTCTTTAAACCGTTGCAGGAGAATATCATTTAAATATGTGGAACCTGTAATTCTGTGTATTTCGGTTACCATGACAATAAAGGCTTGGGTCTCATCGCTCCAAACAGACTTTAAGCAATGAATTGACGAGTCCAGCTAGCTCACTGTTGATCAGCGTTATTGATGGTATTGGACAAAAATCACACATCAACAGGAAATAAAAGTGGTTTGGAGCGATTAAAACAACACAAACGCCTCCTGAACGCATCGCCCCTGAACGCAGCGCTTCAGCCCGTTCATCTACTTCTGCTTTCTACGGCTCAGATGGTGAGGAGTGGTGTTTGTGTCACATGACGGGTTCCATGTCGCACCACAGAAGCAGTCATGATGGCGTCATTGCCCTCCGCTCCGTTATTAATTCTCCTTTAGGTGGCTTTACTTTTTTTCTTTCGTCCAATCCTGAGCGGATGGTCGTCAGTCGTCGGGCGGATTGAAGTTTGTCGCGTTTCTCCGGCCGCCTGTAGATCTGCTGCTACGGCAGATTTGACGACTGTTTTTTTTACATTTTTTTTTACTGGTCGTGTTACATCTGGTCGTAACTCTAACCTCGCTCCTAGCCCCGCCTCCCCTTGATGCCCCGCCTCCCCCCGATGCTGCTGAGCCGTCTCATCTGACACGACTTGTGTAATGGTTTCACAGCCCTCTCTGCTCCGAGGGGAATCGCTGGCGTTCCTGAATATTCCTGTGCAAGCTGAAGAGTTGATGTCTTTCACACACACACACACACACACACACACACACACACACACACACACACACACACACACACACACACACACACACACACACACACACATACACACACACACACACACACACACACACACACACACAGACAGACTGGTGTGTCTATTTACTATTCCCAGGCAGTCTGCTTCCCTATGCAGTCTAATGAAATGAAATGTCAGGGACCCCTCCCCATCACGGAGCAGCCGTCTTTAGAGCGGTTCACAGTTTCATCTTCAGTCTTTTGAAATCTAGGTCAGCTCGATTATTTATTAATTGTTTGGCGGCTCCCTCACACGGCTCCATTTCCTGCGACGCTCAGCCTTCTTCTAACACTTCTGGCGAGGTGCGTCTAATAATAGCCCCCGTGCCGCTGAAGGAGGCTGGAAGCCACGAGAAAAACAAAAATATCGAGAAGTACAGTATTTTCCGCACTATAAGGCACACCTGAAAGCCTTTCATTTTCTCAAAAACCAACAGTGCTCCTTATAGTCCAGTGCGCCTTATAGTGCGGAAAATACAGTAAGTTGTATAGAAATTCAATCGCCGCTCTGAATTATTATTTGTGCAGAATCGTTGAAAACGAGTCGCTCCGTCAGGCATCGGTGAGGATTTCCCAGCAACGGCGGTTCAGTGTCGATCAATGAAACTCACTGATCCGTGCAGCATATCATCGCTCGATTTAACACAGGATATGGATTTGTTCCAGAGGGTGGAGGTCAGGATGAAGGGGTGAGGGGGGGGGGCATTATTTGCCTCACACACAACATACGTGTTATAAAACACGTTATCAACAGTGTATAACGTGCTTTCCAGACGGGACCGACCTTCGCCATGTCCTCTGCTGCTCCCAGAGGTAGCTGTGGTCGGTGGGACGACGGCCTCATCAGAGACTCGGGTCCCATCTCCAGACGGGGTCGTTTGATCTCGGCGTACTCCAGCTCTGATTGGCTGGGCTCCGGCAGGTAGATGTGCTCGTAGCGAATATGCTGCTCTTGTCCTCTGGGAAGAAAAACGCAGATGAGTTACAGATTAAGGATTAGAAACCAACAGAAGAACAAAGTGACTGACGGGTGGACGACTGGTGAAGAGTCGGTGTTCTGGTGTCATTTTTAACAACTGGGTCGACTTCCTAGGACACATGTGTGGGGGCCAAATGTGGCCCACCACATCATTTTAAAACCACATTTCCCACAGTGCAGTAATTACTTCCATTTTAACTCTGACAAAAAAACAAAGTTCATGTCTTAACTGGCGTTTGATGTTTTTTTTTTTTTTTTTAATTCACTTGGATAGTTCGATCCTTGGATGGATTTATAACCTGACAAATTAAAAGGATTTATGTTACAAGTGTAACATTTGCAACTTGAATGAATTTGATATTGTGCGTTAATCACCATTAAGGAGCAGTTACGTTTATTTAACATTACATGGAGTTATTAGTTACATCTGGCCCTTGGAGGACAACGAATATGCTGATGTGGCCCTCCCTCGGTGAAAATGAGGGAGGGCCCGTCCTAGGAGGAACAGAGTTAAATTCAGACCTAATGAAACGAAAGACATGAACACTAGGAGGTAACGTGTGACGCCGCGTTAGAGACGAGTCAAACAACCCTGACTGAACACGGCGTTGATGTTCCTGCGTGAGAACCCAGGCGTGGCGCTGGTTCGGTTTAAACCCGACAGCCTAATCAAATCCTATTTATGTCGGCTAAATTTAACCGCACAAAGACACGCTTGTGAAGACGGCAGCGTTACATCAGGCTGACCTAAATCTTTACTTTTGTGTTCGAGGCGCGCACAGAGGCCATCTGGCTCCATTTGATTCGCCGTTAAAGTCATCGCTGAGGCCCGGTTCTTCAGCTGGAACACGCTCCAGGAAGCTCTGTTTTTTCTTCCTTTTCTTTTGGGGGGGGGGGGGGGGCGTCTCGCTACCGTCTAATAGTTTTAAAAACAGCAGATCATTCCAGAGCTGCTCTGCTCCGCTAGGCTAACACGCGAAGCCAGATACGTGTTTAGTTTGGGAGCACTCCCTAGCCTGTACCCCCAAAACTCCAAGTGATCTGGAGGGGCAGGAATGCTAACAATTACGCTAACAGCCACTGGAGGAGGGGGGAGCGGCGCGCTGTAATGCGATCTGGTGGTGATCTGCTGGATGTGTGGGTTGGAGTGGAGTGTGTGTCGTCAAATGACCACTCCTGAATGTTAACCGCGCTAGCGCCGCAGCTCGGGCTGGTTTTATTAGCCCACATGTAAAAGCCTCTCTGTTCGGCCTGCCCCGGGGGCAGATGCTGTCAGTGTCAGAATGGATGTGGCTTCAGAGGAAAAAGTGGGAAAATTTACCCACGATTGGCGGTGGGGTCCCGCAGCGGTCCAGCGTGTGATTGTTTTCAGCATGGCGCCTGTGTCTCGCAGGGTGCTTCTGTAGCAGTGTTCTTGTTTGCGTGCGTCCTTGCCTCATTTACGCAAATTTATTGACAGGGACGCATCTCTGGGACGCAAAGCTTTAAATGCACTTCCATTCAACAAAAATATTCAACGGCAACACGACGTCTGCGCGTTTTAGCAGTGACAGAGTGAGTTAGTTAGACCCTGTTAGGTCCTGTTGGGTTTGTCTGTCTGTTAAAGCGCTTTGAAACGTCTGCTGATGTGATTAAGCACTAAACAAATAAAAGGCTGATTGATTCTGATTGATTATCATTATGCCTCCGGAAAAAGATGCAAAAGTTGAAGAAAAAGTAAGTGACAATGAGTGCTTTCTTGAATGAAAAACAATTAGAAGTTATAGAAGAAAAAGACAGATATTACTGAAATGTGTGTGAAGGTTCTGTCAGCTTGGTGCAGCGTCCACAGGAGAATATGGGAATTAAAAGGCAAAGAAAACTATTGAGTGAAAAGCAAAAGTGAAAAAAAAGTAATACATCTTTATTTCTAAAACGTTTTCTTAAATGAGAAAACACATAATTTTACTCTTTTTTTCAGTTACGTTATTAATAAAAACATTTAAATTAACAGTTTTAGTTTTTATATTGTACCATTGTCAAAACTTGATCCTTGCATACGTTTATGTTGGGATGCACATTTTTTCCTTGAAGCGCATCCCAGGGATGCACTACTTTCTGGAGGTAAAATGAACTCTGGTGTGCATCCTCCTGGGGCGGCACAGTGGAGTCACGCGGGGCAGATAAGCCGTGGCACTTATGTAACACGTGGGGGGGGGTGAGGGGGGCAAATCTGCATGTCAAAAGGTGTCGCCAGGGCAAAGGAGGGAAGAGACGGAGGGTGTTTGTCTGCACGGCTGCACAGAAACCGAGTCCCAAACCGAGATCCAGATGGTGTGCGACTCCCACCCAACACATTTTTCTCACTCATTCAATCACACACTTCCTCATCTCCATAGAGGGTTGGCACTTACATAATCACATCATCCAGCTCCAGCCCCCCCCCCCCCCATCTCTTCTCTTCGCCTTTCATTCCACATCCCTCCTGTGAGCGTGCAGAATAATCTGATCCCTGAGGAGGATTTGTCAGGAGGATGAGAGCCAGAGATGTGTGTCGAGGTGGAGGACGGGGGGGGGGGGCTCCACTGTGTGTGTGTGGGGGGGGGGCGGTCGTGCAAAAAGACGGCCATCTCCTTGCTGTGAGCTGCCCAGGGACGGCTAACGGAACAGCCAAGCTAGCTCCACCACAGCTGGGATTAATGAAACTGACAAATCGCACAGAGGAGGGACCCCAAACTTTAAAATGCGCTCCAGCTATCGAGTGTTCTGAGCAAAGACTTAAATCACACGTGTCAAACTCAAGGCCCGGGGGCCAAATGTGGCCCGCTGCATCATTTTCTGTGGCCCGCGAGAGTGGAATTACAATGCAGTAATTAAGCCCATTTTAACACTGTCATAAACGTTTTGAACAAAGTTAACGTCCTAACTTGTGTCTGATGTTATTTTTCTTTATTGATTGATAGTTTGATCCTTGATTGATGGAGTTCTGTGGGTTTAATAACCTGACAAATTAAATAGAACTTATGTTAGAACAGAGAAACAGGCAAACGTATTTTTCTTTAGTATAACTTAAATGTTTATAACTTAAATAAGTCCATTTATTAATTATTCTACATTAAGAAGTAGTTACATTTATTTTACATTACCTTAAGTTAAATTTAGTTACATTTATTAGTTACATCTGGCCCTTTGAGGACAGCAGTTACTTTATGCTGATGTGGCCCTAAATGCTGCATCAAAACATAAGAAAAGCTCTTTTTCTAGTAAACCAGCTCTCCATCAGATTGATCCTGTCACTTTATTCTGAAGCAAAACTTTTTGCTGCTTCCAGCGACTTCAATCCGAGGATTTTCTGTCCTCGTACGAACAGACGTCGCATCGGAAAACTGTCCTCTGTTCCGGCTGGAAAAGAAACCACGCTGAGTGGTTTCTTGGTCTTGTTCTGCTCGCTGTAAAATGTATTCTTTCCCTGGTTCAAGCGGTCTGGGTGATCTCAGACAGATGGGAGGGGGCGGAGTGGCTGAGATATCGCCTGGAGTAAAGAGGAGGATGAAGCAAACAGCCAGCGCTGTGGCTCACCAGTGATTACGCTGTGGTGGTTTTCTGACCTGTAATTATGGTGCATTTGGAGCATTAAATGAACGGCGTTATTATCACCTCGCCCTGAATCCACGACGGTTAAAGAGGAGAAACATTCATCAGCCCAGCTGAGGGGGGGGTGGGAGGAAACGGACGCGTTGTGCAGAATCATTGACGAACACGAGAACGCCGACCGGTAGGGACTAGTTCCACCATTCAGAGCTCCAGATTGTAAAGAAACGCTGACGGCTCGACGCCCACGGACGCTTGATTTCACCGTCTCCTGAATGAGACGAGGGCCCGCCTCCCGTATCGCCTCTACAACGGTTATTATCTCAAACAGACCCTGTGGAGAAACGGTGGTCGCCAAGGACTGGCGTTCCCAAAAGCGCCGTTAAACCAGACCGGCACAGAAGGCCGGAATCCAAACGGAGTCCTAAATTTTCCAATTTCACACTTTTAATAAGTGAAAGAAGAAAAAAAAAAAAAAAAGAATGGCTGCGATGAGAGGAGAGGGAATAAAATAAAATAAAACACCCCGAGCTTCATGCACAATTCATGACACGCATATACATTATTCATCTGCGCTCATCATCTTCCTCCTCCTCCTCAACAACAAAAAAAAAAAAAGCATTGCTATATAAATAATAAACATGGAGCAGGTACACGAGCCTCCAGACGGACTGAACACACAGCCCAGCCTGACTTCCTGTCGCTCTATTAAAAACGGCAGAACCACGCGAGCCCCACTGCCCCACAGAGCCGTTTAGCACAACATTACAGAGGAGCGGCTAGCAGATGCCAATTACATCAGGATTACACTGGGGGGGTAGTGTGTGTGTGTGTGTGTGTGTGTGTGTGTGTGTGTGTGTGTGTGTGTGTGTTAGCTGGGGGAGGTTTTACTAGAATAACACTGCAGAAAAATGCAGCCTGTGTGACATTTCCGTTGAGCGTGCTTCATCCCTCGGTTATGGAGGCTCAAAGAGGACAAACAGGCGGTCATGTGACCCAACGTGAAAATAACAATATGGGTTTAATGTCTGAAACCGTCTGGAGGTGTTCGAAATACGATGAGAACACGCAATGCAGCCTCTATCCTCACTTACGTTCCTGTTTTTATTCGACAATCATGTTTTGATCCGTTCACCGGGATTCGTCTGGGATCAGCAGGTCACGTCCACTACCCACAATCCCACTGGGTTCTCGCTACCTGCCCGATGCTTCAACCTAACGTGGTAACATAAGCCAGGCGGTTTGAACTACAATCGCTCTATCGGACAAAAGGCAACGAAGCAGCAAACGACTCGGCAGACGTACGACGACGAGCGAATAACCACACGTCTATACAGCTCGTCCTCAACATACGAACAGACTCATCAACATCCATAGATACGAACAGACGCGCTTCACCATGTCCAACTATTCTCCTGCAGTCCCCCCCCTAGTATTTAAAGTAGTAATGACATTACTTTAGTATTTACAGTAGTAATGACATTACTTTAGTATTTAGAGTAGTAATGACATTACTTTAGTATTTACTGTAGTAATGACATTAGTTTAGTATTTACTGTAGTAATGACATTACTTTAGTGTTTAGAGTAGTAATGACATTACTTTAGTATTTAAAGTAGTAATGACATTATTTTAGTATTTACAGTAGTAATGACATTACTTTAGTATTTATAGTAGTAATGACATTATTTTAGTATTTAGAGTAGTAATGACATTACTTTAGTATTTACTGTAGTAATGACATTACTTTAGTATTTACTGTAGTAATGACATTAGTTTAGTATTTAGAGTAGTAATGACATTACTTTAGTGTTTAGAGTAGTAATGACATTACTTTAGTATTTAAAGTAGTAATGACATTATTTTAGTATTTACAGTAGTAATGACATTACTTTAGTATTTATAGTAGTAATTACATTATTTTAGTATTTAGAGTAGTAATGACATTACTTTAGTATTTACTGTAGTAATGACATTAGTTTAGTATTTACTGTAGTAATGACATTACTTTAGTATTTATAGTAGTAATGACATTACTTTAGTATTTACTGTAGTAATGACACTACTTTAGTATTTACTGTAGTAATGACATTACTTTAGTATTTAGAGTAGTAATGACATTACTTTAGTATTTAGAGGTAATTAGATTACTTTAGTATTTAGAGTAGTAATGACATTACTTTAGTATTTAGAGGTAATTGGATTACTTTAGTATTTAGAGTAGTAATGACATTACTTTAGTATTTAGAGTAGTAATGACATTACTTTAGTATTTAGAGGTAATTAGATTACTTTAGTATTTAGAGTAGTAATGACATTACTTTAGTAGTTACTGTAGTAATGACATTACTTTAGTATTTACAGTAGTAATGACATTACTTTAGTATTTAGAGTAGTAATGACATTACTTTAGTATTTACAGTAGTAATGACATTACTTTAGTATTTAGAGTAGTAATGACATTACTTTAGTATTTACTGTAGTAATGACATTACTTTAGTATTTACTGTAGTAATGACATTACTTTAGTATTTAGAGTAGTAATGACATTACTTTAGTATTTAGAGGTAATTAGATTACTTTAGTATTTAGAGTAGTAATGACATTACTTTAGTATTTAGAGGTAATTAGATTACTTTAGTATTTAGAGCAGTAATGACATTTACATAACCTCAGATGGAGATTATAGATTGACATTTCATGAATAACAATTTACAAACAACTTCTAGGAACTAGCTGTGTTTGTAAGTTGAGGACTAACTGTAATACCACATAAATAAATGCCGCAGCAGAACACCCCCCACCCCCCCCCCCCCCCCCCCCCCCCCTCGGGCGACATGGCGGCATTGGGGCGCTGCACCCACCTCTCGTTCCCGGGCTGAAACTCGGACAGCAGGGAGGGTCGACGGCGATGGGGCTGGGCCAGGTGGGGGCTGTAGTCCCTGGCGTGATGAGAATGGTAGTCCAGCAGTCCCACTTCCTGCAGGACAAACAACAAGTCGCGTTGCGTCAGACATCTCCATACAGAATAACATGACCCCACCCCCACCAACCCCCCACCCTTGTCGTTCCCTCTCATTTCTCCGCCTTTCACTTGCTTCCTTCCCGCCAGGCGGGGCGTCGCCCGCCGCCAGCGCTCATCTCCGACTGAGTGTGAGGATAACGTAACCATACAGGTGCAGCTGGAGGGGGGGGGTCCTGAGGGGGTGGGGGGCACGCCTTTGCTTCTCCCGCCATAGAGGAACAACAAAAGCCCTGCGAACACCGGAGGCGGCTGAATGAAGTCCGACAAAACAGCCGGGGGGCCTCGTCTTTGAAGCGGGGGCCGCTTTTGTCGTTCGTATGCAGACGAGCGTCATCTTGATAATTAGGAGGTGGGGGTGGGAATAATGGAGAAGACCCCCGCAATGTCAACATGAACTTTCAACTCCAACATGTAATGAGGGGACAGGACTGTGTGCACAACACTCTAACCTGGGAATGTTTCAGCTGGGGAAACAGGACTGGGGGGGGGCTGAGGTCACGCCCTCTCCACCCGGTTCAGAGTAATGCGCTGTTTGCTAAACATCCGCCAAGCAGCCACGGCGACGATTCCGGTAAAATAAGGGTCGATTTTTTTTTTTTTTTTAATGGCCTGTGTGTGTGGGGGGGGGGGGGCGCGCTCACCGTGTGTGGCCGCTGCAGCTGCAGCGGTAGCGCAGCGGGGTTCGCCAGGTGCCGCGTGTCCATCGTCCTCCGGCTTGACGGCACAGACTGGGGGTGCGAGGACATGACTGGCACTGCCGCTTCCTCTACAGGCAGGAAGTGGGTGTGGCTCCGGAGCGGGCGCCGCGCATTATTGGCCGTTTCTCTCAGCCGGCAACCTGTGGAGGGAGAAGAAACAAAGACGTCAGCTGGTCGGATTCAGAGGAGATCCGATCGGATCCGATCCGCGGCGACCGACGCCTCCAGAAGCGGCCGGAGGAGACAAGCGTGCTTCTCTGCTCCGGATGTGTCAGCGTCATCACCGCCCATCACGGCGCTATGAGGGGGGGGGGGGGCTGCACCTGCTGCGTGAAGCCCTCCTCATCGACTGAATGGTCCACTGTCCTCACAGCGAGGACACACACAAGCATTTAGCCAGCAAACCAAAAATACTCGGAGTTTAATGAGGCTTTAGAGGCAACACAAATAGCCCAATGACAGAGATATGTCGGCCCTGTGCAGATGTCACACGGTGTCTAAGGAGGGCTCTCATTGGCCAAGAATGACGCTCTAACTAAAACCAGGCATGGAGGACGCCGCCGCGTACGATTGAGCTTAAAGAAGCCTGACACGACAGAACATCACGGATGAAACCGGAGACGATGCTGAAGAGGAACATGGTGACTATATTAAAATAGCTTTACCCCCCGCCCCCACCACCCCACCCCACCCCGGTGGGATTTGAAGAGAAGAATGGTAAGATCTAGAGCAACTAATATCCAACGCTGAGGCAAACCCGTCTGGCCGTTCTCAGGAAGGCGGAATGTGAAAGCTGGAAGCGCTGGGGTTAAAATATTCTGGTTCGCCCTTCAAGATGCACAGCTTCACTACATCGCTGATTTTTAGTAGGTAGTCATGTGATACCGTACGTGCACGTTATTGGCTGACAGCATCCGGAAGTTACCATAAATAATAGTTTGTCGCTGTAACGCAGAATTTTGGTTTTTGTGGGAGATCCTAGAACGAAATTTGCAGTAGCTGTCAACGGGTGACTATTCGGAACGGTAGCCATCTTTCAATTACGCTTCCTGTGTTTGCAAAGCATTCTGGGATTTTCTACCACTATCTTCCACCATTTTGGAGTATATGACCTCTACCCCTCCATCCCCTAAAGAAATGGGAGGTGTTGGGCCTACTGGCCAGTTCGTGTCAAATAATTCTGTGTGTTAAATTCATTATAAATCCTTAATCTGATCACACCCCTAACCAATACAAAGGGGGGGGGGGCTCTCATAGTCGTCCCTAAAGGTAACAACGTGGACAGTCTTGAGTAACAACTAGCAGCAAACAAGCACTATTTAAAGAACTACCAACCACAAGGCCCCCGCACCTTTGACATCTTTGAAAATAACCTGTGCAGGAATGCCCCCCCCCCTCCATTATCCAACTCGAGGTCTCACTCCTTCCACCACGCCACCAACACGTGTCCCTTCACTTCAGCCGAGCCAAACGTTTCCACGGAGAACAGATGATTAGGGGTCTGAGCGAAGCTGCACGACCACGACGTGGAACAACCCCCCCCCCACACACCGACCACCGGCCGACGCCACCTCCGACCAGTGTCGACTCGTATGGAAGACGGCGGTGCGTTCACGCTCTGGCCAGCCGGACGGCAACCGCGAAGAAAACTTCTACTGACGCAGATCATCAGGCAGGAGAAGTGAAGCTAAGACCAGGCCGGACCAACCCGGTCCAGAGACCCCCCCCCCCCCCCGAGACGCAACGGAAACGCAGGGGGGGAGATGAGAGGGCCGACACAATGAGAGCGCTCCGACATAAAGCGAGGCAAAAAAAAAAGGGGGCCTTCCAGACGAGAGGCTGAACACATGCCCTGGCAGCGCCTCAGACACCCACAGGCGAGTCGGTGGCTCGCTGCCAGCGCCGCCAACGAACCCACTCACCTCCATCCAGAGCTTCCCTCCCCCCACCTCGTTCGCCTTTGCTTTCGTCTTCTGCACACGGCGGAGTGGGCCTCAGCCTTCAGCGGTGCGAGCCAATATTTCATCCTCCTGCACCCCCACCACCACCACTACCCCCCCCTCTCCATTTTAAGGCATGGCTGTGGAAATACTAGCACAGAGCGCAGACGCCTTCCAGCCTGCCAAGCGGAGCGGGAGGCCGACTTCAAACCGCCGTCTAATTCTACTGACATTAAACAGCTCATCAAATCTCTGTCTGGCCCGACTCGGGAGCGCCGCCATCCAGCTCGTTCGGGGGGTGGGTGGGTGGGTGGGGGGGATCCGACAGCTTGTAATGTTTTCACGGCTTGGACCTCGATGGAAGGTGCCATCGCCGCGACGCCGATAACATCCTGTTAATTACACGCCGTTAAAGAGTTTCAACTGAAAGCATCAGCGTGCGAAAGGTTCCTGCGACGGTTACGACCAGCGGTTCCGCCATGGGGGGGCCGGGAGAGCCGGGCTGGCCCCCGAGGCTCGGTCTGGGAACAACATCACGAGTCTGCAAAGCCGAGCCCCGGAGAGTCGAGTTTAAAGGAGGAGGTGGGGGGGGGGGCTGCTAGGACTCCCAGCCCAGGAATGTGGCACCCTGTCAGGTCTCATGAGGATTTATCTCCCTGGAGCCTCATTACTGGAGGGCCCCCACAAGGAGACCCTGAGCTGAGCACAAACACACGCAACAACGCAGTGATTCCTATCTTCAGTGAACCACGAGGGGGGGCCCAGGTCATGAGATCCGGACAAATACCGTAAAACACCCCCCCCCCCCTTTCCACACCTCCCTCCTGACTCACCTGAGTTTAACAAGGAAATGAATCCTGCAGTGTCAGCGAGTCCGTCCCAGGAGGAACACGCAGACATGTTTCCGTGTGGCCACGCCCCTTCCGTGTTGCATCACGTGTTTTTATTTTTACGACTTTTCCACATGTCTGACTGTTTCTTTATTTCTAGCTGCATTATCGGGATCGTAACCAACACCTCCTCATGACGGCCTGAGCCACTTTCTCTTTACTCAAGCAGCCCCCCACCCCCCGTTATTCAGTTAATTAAGTTTCACTAAGTGTCAAAGAGTAACAGTAAAAAAAAAAAAACAGAAGCAGGCAGCAGCCAAAGAAGCGTCAAATCAATCAAATTGATGCCATCCCTATTTAAAAAGTTAAAGTAATTTATAAACTGTTGGTTTAATCTTCAGTGTCGGAGTAGATTAGGAGCTACCTGCACCAGTGTGTGGGCTAGCTGCACCAGTGTGTGGGCTAGCTGCATCAGTGTGTGGGCTAGCTGCACCAGTGTGTGGGCTAGCTGCATCAGTGTGTGGGCTAGCTGCACCAGTGCGTGGGCTAGCTGCACCAGTGCGTGGGCTAGCTGCATCAGTGCGTGGGCTAGCTGCACCAGTGCGTGGGCTAGCTGCACCAGTGCGTGGGCTAGCTGCACCAGTGCGTGGGCTAGCTGCACCAGTGCGTGGGCTAGCTGCACCAGTGCGTGGGCTAGCTGCACCAGTGCGTGGGCTAGCTGCACCAGTGCGTGGGCTAGCTGCACCAGTGCGTGGGCTAGCTGCACCAGTGCGTGGGCTACCTGCACCAGTGTGTGTATGCCCTTCGAAGTGCTCTTCAAATGATCCATTGCCTCACACTGTGTGAAACAGTGAAGCTCATCGAGTAGGGTGTGTGTGTGTGTGTGTGTGTGTGTGTGAATATTTCATCTGAAATGGTAGCGTGAAATAAAAACCATTGACAAGCCAACGGGCGAGCTGCTGACAGGCTGGTGATCTACGGCACCAACATGACTTCTACTGTGGCTGACAGGCCGCCGCCGCCACCGTAACCATTAGCAACAAACATCCCAACAGCCTCACATCTGTTTGCCTCTCAGACAGGAAGCCGGCGGTCACAACACAGCCAGCAGCCGAGGAGAACCCGAAAGCGGCGTGCGACACCCAGGCGAGTTTTAAATTTGTCAGAAGGATGTGGTTCGGTCGTCTCCCTCCACCGCAGGGTGTCACGCCACTCGCTCCGCGTCGTGCTAATGGCAGCCCGATTAGCGCCAAAAAGGACACCTGCTGCTGTGAGCGGGGAGCGGAAAACAGTCGACGCGCCCGTGGAGATGAACGTGGAGGCAGCGCTGAGATGTAAATGTTGTTAAATCGCCACGGTTACAGCCTCATTATGAGTTATGTTTAACCTCGTCAGGTAGGATGAATAATTACCTCCAAACGAACGCGTCTCTGCGTTTGCGTACCTTACAGGTATGCAGTTTGTTTAAATGCTGCTGATCTGCGGCCTCAGCTCGTGTGCGAGCGTGAATTACACCGACACGCACAAATCTGAAGCGTGGAACCTCCACGTTTAGCTCAACATCTATTCATCGCTTTGAAACGTCAAGACGGGAAGAAATGGAAGCAGCAGAAAATAGAAAGTGTGGCTCCATTCCATTTCGAAAGAAAGGATGCAGAGACTGGCAGAAATGAGTTCAATGAAATACGTTCAGATGCAGGAGTGTTCGACTGGCTCCACCCACAGGTGACCGGGGGGCGGAGCCGTGGTCACAAACACGACTAAAAGGAGCCATATCATTGGCTACATCTGATTGATTAACATCACGTCATGTGATAACATCAAACCAGGTGGTTCAATGTTTGCGTGTGACATCGGGGAGGATGAGGCCCAGTGATTGGCTGGGTGTGATCACCTGACCTTCATTGATTCACTGAAACAGCTGATGAATCGCTGTGACCAACAGGGCCTGAGGCTCGTTGTGTTTCCTTCATTTGAACACAACACAATCTGTGTGTGTGTGTGTGTGTGTGTGTGTGTGTGTGTGTGTGTGTGTGTGTGTGTGTGTGTGTGTGTGTCGATCGATGGCTGGCGTGATGAACATTCATCAGAACAGACCAGTTTAAAGGTTCCAGCTCAGCGATGAGAAATATTTCTGCCCGAGTTCAGTTTTTACTCCTTAAGTTGTTCTTTTTATCAGCTGACGGGAAAAAACGGGGGTTCCTGAAGCAGTCCCACATCGACGGCCTCAGATCTGTTGCCACGGGTTACATAACCGCATCTTGAGCATGAAGAAAGCTCTAAGACGTGAGAAGAGCGGCGCCTCACACACGACGGGATATGAAAAGGATTACGGCGTCGGCGTAACGCGCTGCCTCAGCTGATCTCGCGTGACGTCACGAAGGAACGAGACCGCCTCCTTCAACAGCGACGAGAAACAGAAGCAGGAAGCGTCTGAGGAGGAAACTGAACGTTTCTGCATTAATTATCAGCCTTCCTTTGGCCGAGCAGCGGGACATGGAGCCGAGGCGGACGCTGACCTACGTCCTCGCTGCTGCTTAATTATTTAAGCGCTTTGAAATGTTCTTCTGTGCGTCCGGCTGCAACGCCAGCATCCTTGTAGATGCACACACACATACACACACGCCGCTGTTACACACAACCCCCCCCCTCGCCAAAAAAAATCATCACAAGGCCGGCGCATCACAAAGAGAGCAGTCTGACGTTCGGACGCCCTCGGAGGACTCCCTCCTCCTGAGCTGCGCCGTCACGGATCCTCGTGTCACGACACGCGGCGCCCGACACGCCCACCTGTAATTACCCTCCACTTAGACCTTCATACCTTTCACCGAGACGCGTCACTCGCGTTTCCACCGCGAGATCATCCACCCCGAGGCGTCGCTCTCGTCAATACGGATTCCAGAATGTGGAAAAACAAACGGCGCTCCGAGGAACGCCACCGGGCTAATCACAGATAAATACAGCGTGGCCTGGAGCCACACACACACACACACACACACACACACACACACACACACACACACACACACACACACACACACACACACATACACACACACACACAGTAACGTCCCGTCATCTGTGTTGCATAACAAAGTCAAGTAAATAACTCGCCGCAGAGCCGTTCCTAATCTCCGCTAATCCCCCGTCTGCCTCTCTTTTAGTACGTTTCCAGTGACTGGTTTTTCACAACAATTCCATTTCAGAAGTGGGAGAAAAATATAGAAATTTTTTTTTTTTAAAAAAGCTTCATGACTAACAAATGACTTCACTTCTAATAACACAAACAAAAACCACAAACTGACAGATTTGAGAAACTGGAAAATCAGCGATTGGCTGATGCCGGTCGATTCCTCTTTTTCATCCGGCGTCGCCTCAGAGAACCCGGCGGCACTTTTTACATTTTCTACTCCAACAGCGTGAGCAGCAGCGACGCAGGAGAGGATTGTGTAACAGTAAGTATTGGAAAAATGTGTTTAACGCTGACAGAATTTGAACAGTATTTAGAAAAGACGAGCCGGTGGGTCGGTGGAAAAAAGCAAATGAGAAAGTAAATCGGTACTGCTGAGGCGTTTCTGGAGCGGAGGAACCTTTTGGAGGTCCTGGATCACCCCCCTTTTGATTCCGTCCACAGCTCAGTAGAATCACGGTTCAGAGAAGTGAGCTCTGACCTTTTCAGCTCTGACTTCACAGATGGTTCCCGTCCAGCTGACATCACTAAAGAAAGAGTTCCTCCTTCAGGCCTGGAAGCAACAGGACTAACAATTCGCTGAACTGCTGCAGTTTTTTGGGGGGAAAACTTCATTCTGAGCAACCCCAACAACCACAACTGTTCTGGAAGGATCAGCCTGAACCCCCCCCCCAAGAACAGAAGGACCAACATCCTAGATATGATGATCACCTGTATCCAGGTCATGTGCTCACCTGCATCTAAGGAATGTTAGAACGTCTACGGATTACGCAAAAGCAGCCGACCACATTCCCACATACCTGTGTGGGGGGGCGGGGCTTGTGACAGGTGAGTTCCAGACATGGTGGACTGTATGTGTGCTATTAAACAACCTGATGGGTAAAAAGAGGATCCGAGGTGAAACCCGGCTCGGACTGGCTGAGCAGCCCCGACCTCTGAGGATGTTCTAACGCTACGTCCTCCCCCACACGGACCCCCCCCAGGTGCAAGCGGCCAGAGAGGAACGCCACACAGCCACCGCGACTCATCGGGTGTGGGTGGGGGGTCTCACAAGAACTGCTTGTCGTTTTCCTCTGGTTTGTTGGCGTTAACGTGAGGGTTGGTAAAACACACCACAACATGCCGGCGTCGTGTCGCTCCCTGTAATCATCGTTTCATGTGCTGTAATTACAGTAAAGACCATCTTAAATTCAATACAAAGTGTAAAATGCTTTTTGGGGGAAACGGTGACATCAGTATAAATCCTCCAACCCCCCAACGGGACAGAAGAACGTCGACGGGACTCACAACCTGCTACGTCAGGATTTAAAAATTAAAAATGACAGAAAAACGTCTGGAACAAGGTTGGAATGAAGAATCAGGACGGATGAATTCCCAGCATGCAGCTGTGTTCACCATCCCCACACCCCCCATAAGGAGGGGAGTGTGTGTGTGTGTGTGTGTGTGTGTGTGTGTGTGTGTGTGTGTGTGATGAGCATCGCCAATGATGACATCTCTGCAGTTAGCTGACCCGATCAAGTGTTTCCACTCGGCTGGCAGAAACCAATCGAGACGTCCGCCGTCTCTCACATCCAGGAAGGATCGACCGACTGCGTGCGTGCAGCGTCTGCTTGGGGGGGGGAGGGGGACAAGGTCGCTGCGTCGCCAAACAGAGGCAACAAACATCCCCGCAGTTAAAGAATCCAATATTAGGCGGATCATTTACATTAAAATGTTCGTTATAAACCTCAAAAATAAAACGAACTTCCTGTCATTCTCCTGTCGATCAGCTCCATCATCGATCGACTCGTACGGCTCGTTCTCTTAAAAAGGAATTCATTCTGCTTCAACAAGATGGACAGAAATGATCATTCAGATCAATTAGAGCAAGTCTTTCTTGAAATGTTCTTTATGAAAGAAAAAAAATTCACGTTTTTACGGGCGGTTTTGGAGATTCGTGATGACGCAACCTGCTTTTCTAACCCCCAAGAATCCAGAGCGAGGACTCGTCTCTCAGACAATAAAATCAGCTCCAACTCACCCGCTTCCAGTTTCATAACTGTATTGTGTTTCATAACACAAGAAGGAATTGAACAAGCGGCGAATGGGCCTCCCTGAGGTTCCACGCTGAGCACGGGATTATCTTTGCCCCCATTACCCTCCTGGAAACGGGAGCGATATCGCCTCGCTCGCCTTTAACCCTTTGCCATCCCGTCTGCTGAGCCCAGATCAGATGAGATTCAGGAAAGAGAAGCAACAAAATCCTCACATTCGAGCGTTTGATGTTTACACTCCAATAATAACCGAAATGATCGGCTGTTTACTAAAAATTGATTTGCCGTCATTCATCCCTCCGTTTTCTAGAAGACAACCGGAACCCACACGTCTTCAGCCGCTTCTCAGCCTCGCAGGTCACAGATGATGCTGGACCCCACCTCTCGCCCACCACCATGGGCGTGAGGTGGGGTACATCCCAGATGCGTCGCCAGCATCACTAATCATCATTAATTAACAAGAAATTGATTAATATGTACGAGCAGAAATTTGACAGATATATTTCTCCTTTGTTTTTACCTGCGCCTGGAGGTAAAGCCGTCCTCCTGTCAGCAGGTGGCGTTTAAACGCCCGCCGGCTGTTTACATTACATCACATCAGGGGGCGGGGCTAATTAATACTGATCAATTAGTGCCGACCGATTATTGACGTGTCCTTTTGCTTGGTTTGCTAATCCCCGATCAAACACTGCTTAATTACACGTGGCACACGACACGTTAAAAACACGGAACATTAATACGCCCGTTTCTGTCGCCGTGGAGATGGCGTGTTCTTATCTTCTCACCTGGTTTAGCAGTGCCTTCAATGCAGCGACAGTAAAACAGCAAAGCAGAAGTATCTGAGTATTTTGTTTTCAAAATCATCAAAACAGCAGATGTGATTTTTTTTTTTTTTTAGTTACGGCTCTTCATCCCAGAATCCACAGAAAAACCAAAACACTACAGCAACTCATGTAGAACAAAAGGGAAGCAAGGTTAACTTAGACCATCATCATCGTCATCATCAAGCAGACATCAGGAGAATAAACAAAAAACTTTTTCATCCCTGATTCAAAAACTAAACCCGTGGTTTTGATTTTCCATGACCAATTTATCAGAGCCGTCTGTCTGATTTTAGTCTGAGCCGCTTCACTTTTTATTTCCTCTTGCTATTATTAAACTCTTTATTGCGTCAAACGCACAACAGTAATAGAATGATTTTTTTCTTCACAAACATCGCTTTTCAGAATCATGTACCCTTTATCAGACCGCAATTAGTTTTCTCCAACAAACTCAGCTTCTACTAAATTTACTCTAATGCGACAATAATATTTGCCAAATAAAATTCTGTCACAATCTGAACAGTCAGCTTCATTTTTATTCTCTAATAATCATCAGCGTGGAGCACATCTCACAAACAATAAATAACAAAATAAACATCCTACACTAAAATTAGCAAATATGTCTGGTAGTATTTAAAATTTATTATTATGTTCCTTTAGTTGTTTCCATGGAAACATTACATATGTTCGCTCACAAACTTTACACATAATTATTTGTTGTGAAAAAACTGTTTGGAATTTATCCGTGTGAGGATTCTCAACAATATTTGGGAGGTGATCGAATTTATAAAAGCTGTTTTCATAAGAGGTGATGATGATGATGATGATAACTGATCATGATTATTGATGGAGCAGACATCCTCTGCCTCCTGGATCAATACTTCTGGGACTCCTGACCAGTCACTGTCACAAAGGTTTTGACAGCCAATCAGAAAAGTGAATGAGGTTTCCTCCAGGTCTCCAGGTGGGTGACTCACCTGTCCCCCCCAGACTGTAAAGATATTAAACTGTTACCACAGGAATAAACCCAAGGTCAGGTCAGAGCCATCAGGATCACCTCCAGCCCCCGTCGATGACGTCACATCACGTCCATCACACACCTGACATCAGAGCCAGGTGATCAGACGATCCATGTCCACAACCACACACACACACACACACACACACACACCTCACCTGAAACCATTGTTTACAAACGCAAACGCTCCTCCGGCTAGCTAACAGCCGAGCTAGCGCAGCTAGCCGGGCAGCTTAACAACTCGCTAGCTAGCTGACATCGTTCGGTACCGGGAGACGGTGGCGGGGATACGGGCTGGGGGCCGAGGGGGGTGGGGATTTTTTGTGCCGAAACCGACGTAGAACCGGTTCCGTTACACGGAACTGGTGCTAGCGCGTCAGCTCTGACAGCTAGCCCGGGAGGCTAGCGCCGCTAGCTTAGCCTAGCCATGTAGCACGTGTCCCTGGTTTATAAACTAACGAGCCAGCTGGTCGCAAGCGGGCTACTAGCCTCACGGTGAGGCTACCGACCGGTTCACCGACCCGCCCGGTGCCTGTACCGCTGCTAAAAGTCCGGCTAGCCGTGTGGCTAACGAAAGAAAAGCTCAATGCTAACCGTCGTGTGCGTTCCTGCTCCAGAGATTAGCCGGACCCCGTCGTCCAACAACAGAACAGAACAGACGGACCCCCCCAAACAGCGATGGAGGCTAACCAACCTTAGCGGCGGGGCAGCGGAAACCATTCGGTGCTCCCGGCCCGTCGGTACCGTCCGGTCCTCGTCAGCTCAATAAACGGCTTCTCGGTTCGATGGAACCGACATTAATCCGGGTCAAACGCTGATTCTCGCTCTCATCGGTTCCGCTAGCGGTCCTCGGACGCGTCGAGCCCGTCGCTGCTGCTCCACACCGCGGTCTAGCACTGAGGCTGAGCCGCTGCTGCTGAGACCATAGCGGGGCTGGACCGCCTCTCTCTCCCCATAGGTCCGCATGCTCGCTCGCCCCTCCTCTTTACTCAAGGACTCCCGTCTCCCAGGCCCACAACAAACACCGATGTAGTGTAAACGGAACTGTCACAACAAACACCGATGTAGTGTCAACGGAACCGACACAACAAACACCGATGTAGTGTTAATAGAAAAGTCAGTCCATTTTTATTCTTCTGCATGCATCAGATGATTCTGGATCAGGTGTGACTGGAGAACCTCTTGGAGTCCAGTTTGATCCGGTCCCAGGAGGAACCGACCAGAACTGATTAATCAGATTCCTTCAAAATCACTGAAAATGTTGCTTTTTGTTTTGTGATTATATCTCATCAGGTTTCAGAGATGTGTACCTAAAAAGGTATAAAAGTGAAAATTTGACCTTGACCTAGTTTTTAAAGGTCAAGGTTGGGATTTAGTTTTCATCCCCTTGCCTCCATGAATATAACACCTTTTGTTTCTTCTTTCTATCTTATCTGGTTCCTGAGATATGTGCAGAAAAATGTACAACAGTTGAAATTTGACCTTGACCTAGTTTTCTTAAGGTCAAGGTCATCATCTCATTTACATCCCCTTTGCTGCCCGAGTAATGTGCTTTTTGCTTCATCTGTCTATCTGCAACGGTTTTGAAGATATTCGGTGGATGGACGGACGAACACTAACAATTACAATACATCACCGCTTGGCAGGATGTAATAAATCGGGCCCAAAGGAAGCCGATGATGCAAACATGAAACTCGATCTGTGATGGCAGGAGATGATTCCAGAGGGATAGCGTGTTTATTAGTAGAATGATGATGGAGACGTCTTTACTGTTTGGAGGCGGTGAAGCTAAAGCGTGACGTCATGCTCTTAGCAATAAAAGTGACTTCATTGTCTTTCCAAACCCTTGTGGGACTTCTGGAGGTCCTGGGTGACAAACCAGTGCGATCACCCATGTTTGTTTATTTCTTAGACATCTGTTAAAGTTCTCAATGGCTTTTGATGAATCTTAAAGAATGTTCAGATGTTCTGGATCGAAACGAGAGCCCATTCCGCCTCACATCCCGACCCAAAGAGGACAAAACCCTCTCTATTCTCACTCGCTCCGACCCGGAAGGGGTCAGGTCAAGCTTGGACACGGCAGGAAGTCGACATCTGTGCTGCTTGAAGCCCGTGGAGAAGTACAAGCTGTGAATACAGGGACGTAGCATTGAGGGATGGTTTCTGGGAGATCACAACATCCCCTGCTGTGAGCACAGTTAATGACCCTCCTGAAGCCGCTGGAGGGTCTGAAACCTCTCCGTCTTCTAGAACCACCACTGGTTCTGTGTGATCCTGTTATTAGCATGCTAAGCTAATCACAAGTATGATTTAGAAGTTATGCTTTTCCCCTCACATGAGGTGTCGGCAGCCAATCCCTTGCCTTGGAGCGCAGAGGGGGCCTTTCCTGTGATGTCAGCTTGTTTCTGTTTCCCGTCGGGCGGTTTGGGTCGCCCCGGTTCAGCAGCGCCGCCATCTCTTCATCCAAGCGTCACAGAGCAGGAAGTGGGGCTGTTTACGTCTGCCGGGCGGCCATGTTGGAGGAATCTGGCCCCTATCGCCGTGATGCCCAATTTGTCAGCTCGCTGATAAAGCGCCAGCGCTTCCAGTTTAGCAGCTGTGTTTGTCTGATCCCCCGCAGAGATGAAGGGAGCCGATGAAGACGAAGCCCAAAGCATCAGATGAAGCTTCTCCAGTCGTAAAACGCCACAAAAGGAAGGTAATATCTGCCTCCTCGCCGGAACGCTCCGCTCCACGTCGGGCCCTTAATTGGCTCCGGAGGTGTTGTGTTTCCAGCAGGTGTGTGTGTGTGTTTGTCAGCGGGGTTACACACATTTCTAGTAAACTCATGCAGGAGGACGGGCCCCGAGCCAGAACCTCGTTAGAAATTGGTTCTAATCCAGATTAAAGGGCAGATCCACGTATTTTTATTCACTTCCTGTCACATGGTCAATTTGAAAATTTTTCATTTGCTTTAATTACTCAGGAAATTATTCACAAATGCATTAACATGTATATGAATGTGTGTGTGTATATGAGTGTGTGTGTGTGTGTGTGTGTGTGTGTGTGTGTGTGTGTGTGTGTGTGTGTGTGTGTGTGTGTGTGTGTGTGTGTGTATGGGTCAGATCCAAACGCAACTGCTGGTTGCCATGGAGAAGCATGAGGAATAGATGATGGCAAACACGCCGTACCCAAACTGACCGTGGAATTTCTGATGAAACTGAAGTGAAACTGGGCGGATGATGAAATCGGGAGCGTTAAAAGACGCCGTCCGGATACGGAAAACAAGCGTCATCACAAAAAACGTCTTATCGGGGGACAATTTTGATGATCGCCAATCAGAAAAAAGAGTGTTCTGACATCCCACAGGAGAGGAGGACTCCATCGGAGCTTCCAGAGGAGGTCAGGTGATCAATGCGGAGCAGCAACAGGAAATCCTTTGGAACAAAGAGGAGGCCGGAGGGAGAATCCTCATCACAACAGCAGCCCTTAAAAGAGGAGCTGCCAGATTAATGCAGCTTTGATTCCAGATTCAAACGGCCTGCAGTTGGCGCCGCCTTTCAAAACTGTGTCGGATTAGAGACGTATGAAAACGAGAGGCATTCTTCGTCTTCCAGGGTAAAAGTTGACCTGAATCAGAAGCAAATGAAGACAGATGTGGTGGATCCATGTTCAGTTCATCAGACGCGTTTGGAATTATAGTGATGGATGCTGTGTTTCTATTTATAACCCAGCAGACTGCATTAACACTTTGACGTTCAGTCGTGACTCATTCTGCTGTCGCTGACATTTACTATCTGGACTCCAGGCAACCAGAACCATCTTGATATCAGAGGCAGGTTCTTTATCTGCCTCATCACGACACCATTTCCCTCTGATTATTCACTAATCAGTTTGCAATGCAAAGTCAAGGCTGACATTTATTCACCTAATCGCCTCCTCCTCCTCCTCCTCGCTCAGAGTAAAAAGGCAGAATCTCTCTGAAGACTCTAACGACTGCCTGCATTGTTGGAATTCCAGATCGACTTCCTGAGTCTGACCACACCTGGACGACGGCCAGCACACACTTTTCTCTCATTTTCTCCTTTCCTTCCTTTTATCAGCCACATATGTAGATTAAATTTAACTGTTTAGACGCAGCTGAAACACACTTTCAAAAAATATCTACGACCTAAAAGTATTTCATTTACTTCTAAACGAATGAGATCCTTTCAAAGTTAAACCTCTGAGCTTTTGACTCAAAGGTTTTCCTTACATATATGAATTGTTTGGTAGGTTTTACAATGTTTATATATTTATATGCCTAAATATTTGTATTGGATAGAGGATAGCAGCAGAATAAATACCTAAAAATACATGTATAATGTGTTCCTGTTGCTCACCAGCGTTAAACTTAATATACAGAACGACACCTGTGTACAAATAAAACATGCAACGTCTTTCTCTGTCACATATTTACTATTAAAGTAAATAATCACAGAGTCAAAAACACGCCTTCTTCTTGCCCTCCAACTGGTCGCCCTCTTCCTGCCCACCTATTGGTCGATGCCAATCACAGATTTTGTCATTTCCACAAACATACATACAACATAAAACAACGTGATGAAGGAGTAGGTCTGTGTAAACACAACCTGTTTAATCTAGATTTTATTGTGCAGGAAAGTAAATCCCTTTTGCTGTGATAAATCACATTCTGCTGATGTTCTTCTGCACTAAACATGTTCATGTACAACATGATTTACCTTCAATCTGGATATTACATTTTGTAGCGTCAATAATATTTAAATGATTATGCCTATGTGCTTTTTTCTTCATATGATGTATGCACATATTATAACACGTTTCTATCGATCTAAATCTGGTGTAAATCCTTCATGTATGTTTTAGGTTTATTCTTCCTGAAACAATAATCGAGTATTTGTTGTAAATTTGTCAGAAATTCTCAGTATTTTAACAACATCGTTTGACTCAGTCAAACTATTTGTGTTTTCACCGCAGACATGAAAATCAGATTTCAGGGTCTAATTGCTTCACGTGAAGCTGAGACTGGACACAGTAAAGGTTCATTCATCTGTTAGGTTGCCTGGATTCGTGCACAGGAAGCTGGAGTCAACCTTAGATGGGCATGTCCAAGCACGACTGTCTTAACATCAGCACTCACCAGAAAACCAACAGCAACCTCTTTCCTGCCACTTTTCAGTGGAGCATCTCTCGTCAGGAATGAGTACATCAGAGGGACAGCACATGTTAGAGGTTTTGGAGATAAAGTCAGAGAGGCCAGACTGAGATGGTTTGGACATGTCCAGAGGAGAGATAGTGAATATATTGGTAGAAAGATGCTGAGTTTTGAACGACCAGGCAGGAGGCCTAGAGGAAGACCAAAGAGGAGGTTTATGGATGTAGTGAAAGAGGACATGAAGGTAGTTGGTGTGAGAGAAGAGGATGCAAAGGACAGGGTTAGATGGAGGACACTGATTCGCTGTGGCGACCCCTGAAGGGAAAAGCCGAAAGGAAAAGAAGAAGATCTCTCGTCCAGAACCGAAGCCGACCTGACACACCTCAAGGATTACCTGCCAACCAGAAGTACCCTCAGGACCACCAAAGGCATGAAGCAGAAGCTGGACCACCGGAGACACAAGGCCGGGCCACCTCAGGGATTACCTGATGCCCAGGAGTACCTTCAGGACCACCAGAGGCACAAAGCCGGACCACCTCAGAGATTACCTGCTGCCCAGGAGTACCTTCAGGACCACCAGAGGCACAAAGCCAGATCACCAGAGGCACAAGGCTGGATCTCCTTAGGGATTACCAGCTGCCCAGGAGTACCCTCTTAAACATGTGTAGCATTGTATGTACATGTTCAAACCCTTGCACATGGTCCGGTTGCTGTTAGCAACCGGACTCAGATCAGTCCAGGGTCTTCTGTAGCCTCAGATCTGATTAATGTTCATTTATTTAACCCTAATCCGGTTATTGTTGTGAAGAAGCTCCACATACGAGGGATTAGCGACTTTACCCAACTTTCCTACATTGCTGGCGTGAGTGGATTATCATTTTCATCTGAACTCTTCTTTTAAGTCTGCTGACGGACAATAGCGTTCGTCTCTGGCAGAGGAATCGATCCGTCCTGGGGACACGAGCTGCCGTGAGGACACATGAAGGAATTCCTGTCTGTCCCCTCAAGGACGAAGCCGCGTTTGGCTGCAGTGTTGGCGCAAAGTGGCAAGAAGAGCATCTCTGCCGCTCGGCCTGCTGGGTATAATGGCAGCACTGAGCTCTTTGTCCATCACATGAGAAGCTGTAGCTGCACACATATTTACCCGGGTTAGGTGAGGGGGGGGGGGGTGGTTCCAGAGAAGATGTGGAGGGGCTCCATAGTACAGGAAAATAGGGAGGAAAGTCCGACATAGATGTATTTTGGTTGCCATAGCGTCATATGAGGGAGGAAGAAGTATAGCAGCATTTTGAGTGGGAGGATGGAAAGGGGAAGGGTTCTGAAGAGTGCAGAACCCCCATAAATAAAACTAATGAAATGGCAGTTGAGCCTCAGAGAGGTGGAATGGCTGGTTGGGTCGTACCCACCGCCTGATTTATCCTCAGAGTCCCAGCGAGCACAGTGGGGAGATCCATTACCTCACCTCATCAATAACATCCCATAGACAGGGGAAACGGCCGACACCCCCCCACCAGGGACCAGCTCAGGGGGCTCGTTGGGTGGGGTGGGGGGGAGGAAGCCGGGTCGATGTAGTGGAGCGACGGGTGGGGGATGGGTTGCTTCGGGGAGGCGGCGCAGGGGGTCATGGAACACACAACACGGCGCACAGTCAGAAAGGCTCCACCACACGTGTGTGCTTCTTTACCGGCCACGCAAATCAACGCATTTCCACACGGACACGCCGGGTTTACGGTCGATCTGTGGGCGGGTGGCGGAGAGATCAGCGGATGACACAGGGAGCTGACGTCAAAAGGAGTTCCTACCAACCGATGCAGAGACGTTTCCTCTGGAGGAGGGCTGAACAGGTGTAAGGGCGGGTTCAGGGTCGCATAAAATGGTTTGAAGAAGTAAGCAGGAAGTAGTTCTTCACTGGGAGACGGAGAGGTGGAGTTAAAACCTGGGATAATCGGGCCTTGGAAGAGTTTTACACCAGAAATGAGGTTGAAAGTCAACAGAGCTCTCTCCAGAGGGAGCTGATAACGGCGCCGAGATAAGAGCACAACAGCAGATAGCATGAGTGAAGCAACCTGTGCGACACACACTCCTGTCTGTGTGTGTGTGTGTGTGTTGGTGTGGTTTAAAGCAAGCTTTCAGGTGCTTTTCCTGCATTGAGGATGAAGGTCTGCAGGCAAAGCAGCCTCGGGAACCATCCAGCTCTGATTCTCCAAACTGCTCGCCGTCAAATCGACTTTGTTCTGACAGCCTGGAAAAGAACTCCAGATTTATCCCGGGAGGTGTTCTGTCTGGACTGGGGATTGGGGAAGACAGTATTTTTGGTTTTTGTGACAGAATGTTGAAGCCCTACGCTGTGCTGCGCTGCGCTGCGCCGCGGCGGGTCGTCCCACGGTGAGGGTTAATCTGAGTTTACCGTGGTTTCCTGCTCAGCGTCTAGATCGTCACAGATGAACGCCAAAAAATCAGGGGGAACCTCCGGGCATGTCCACGGTCCACATTTAGGCTCACCGTGGATGATTGCAGGGTGTAAGGTTCACCGTGGTCACCACTAGCACGCTAAAGTTAGCTCCAAACAGAACGTGAACATCAGGATGTTTGTCAGATGATGGATAGATAGATAGATAGATAGATAGATAGATAGATAGATAGATAGATAGATAGATAGATAGATAGATAGATAGATAGATAGATAGATAGATAGATAGATAGATAGATAGATAGATAGATAAAGTCAGCATTGCCCCTCCGCAAAAATTCATGGAAACTAGTTTGGTGTAAACATGAATGGGGAAAATGTCGATCTTGGAAATTTAGAAAAACTCCTGGAAAAAAGGGGGAAAAAATCTTTAATCCAGATGTGCATCACACTTAAACGTCTCTTTCCTGGATCAAGAAACATCTTTCGGCGAAAGTTTGTGGAAACCTGTCCAGCAATTTTTGAGTAATTCTGCAAACGGGTGGAAAGAAAACACCTCCAGTTACGGTTCATCCTCGGGGGAGCATGAATGTCTAGACATGCCGACAGACGCTGATAACAACTTTATGTCATAAAACGATCTTGTGGGAAGCAGTTACTGCAGAATTCTGTTCCTGCTGGCTTGTTTGGCAAAACATGAAGTAAAACCTTGAGATAAGAGGTTGATCCATTCCATGGCTGAACGGATTTTTTATTTCACTATTTGTTTGACTTCTAAACTTATAATGAAAATTAATTTAATCAGTTCCAGCCTCATAAAAAACCCCAATTTGCAAAAATTACTTTAAAAAAATGTTTTTTATCAACTAATTTTTTATCAATTAACTATATAGGTTGCGGTCTCACTGATGTTGTATCCATCCGCCAACACGTGGTAAAGAACGAGATCCGGTCTCACTGATGTCGTATCCATCAACCAACACGTGGTAAAGAACGAGATCCGGTCGCACTGATGTAGTATCCATCAACCAACACGTGGTAAAGAACGAGATCCGGTCTCACTGATGTCGTATCCATCAACCAACACGTGGTAAAGAACGAGATACGGTCTCACTGATGTCGTATCCATCAACCAACACGTGGTAAAGAACGAGATACGGTCTCACTGATGTAGTATCCATCAACCAACACGTGGTAAAGGACGAGATCCGGTCTCACTGATGTCGTATCCATCCGCCAACACGTGGTAAAGAACGAGATCCGGTCTCACTGATGTCGTATCCATCCGCCAATACGTGGTAAAGAACGAGATACGCTCCCACTGATGTCGTATCCATCCACCAACACGTGGTAAAGAACGAGATACGCTCCCACTGATGTTGTATCCATCCACCAACACGTGGTAAAGAACGAGATACGCTCCCACTGATGTTGTATCCACCCTCCAGAACTCGTGTGTGGAGCAGCTCATATCTCGAGGTTCTGTTGTACTTCTGGGCATCGGTTCCGCTGACAACGATGCCTCCACTAGAGGGCAGTGAGGAGTTTGTCAAAATGACAACAACAAATATGTCGTAGAGGCGGCTGCGTTAGCTCTGATAGGCGTGGCGGCGGCGGCTCATTGAGGATGTTTAGATTTCTCACCAGCTAAACGCTGATTCTAAATATTCCGATGAAACACTTCTGTTTCAGCCGGGCTCTCCATCCCCTCCCCCTCCGTCCTTGAGGAGGAGAGAATCGTCCTACTCAGCAGCTTCTGTCTGGCTCTGCTGACACCAAGGTCAAAGCGTGCTCCGCCCAGCCGGCGAGGAGAGAAAACAGTCCATCAGAGCGCCGTGGAGCCAGCGCCTCATCCTGGAAAGCGCCGATGCAGGGATACAGGCTCCTCTGAGGATACAGGCCGCTCCGTAAGCATCCCTCTGACCCCGCCTCCGACCTCCAGCAGGGACGACAACCTTCCAGGTGCGTCGGTACAAACCGACTCTGTCACGTGTGTGAAATAAACCCATCAATAAACCGCTACAATCTTTCTGACGGCGTGTAAATCCACTTAAAACCAACAACACGCCTCAGAGGCAGGAAAACAGAGAGGAGTAGTGGAAAGAGCAGAGCGGTCATCGTACGAGTAACGGCAGAGGAATTTAGCCCCTCGACTGCCAAAGCTGGTGAGTCACATCCGATCTGAGAGATCCCTGTCAGATGTGGGAGAGTGGGAGGTGTGTGTGTGGGCCGCAGAAATACGATACAGAAGCGCCGATCCGGCCTGCGAGCGTTCTCTGGTGAACGGCCAGGAATGAATCTTCGCTGAGCGTTTTGAGACGCTCAGTCAGTGTGTGAAGAGCTCTAAAGATCTCGTCTTCAGGCTCTGCTGGTGTGAAACTAGAAGCACCTAAAGGAGCAGCCGGTCGCCCGACCGGTCCGTTTGGGGGGGGGGGGGGGCGCTGGAGTCTTTCTCGCCCCGCGTCACGTCATCGGCGTAAAGATGTTTCACATTTATGCTCTTCTTCGACTGGAATGGTCCCCATTTTTTATTCGCGCCTTCTGTTTGCAATGCATTCTGGGATTTTCCACCACACACAAAGAATCCAGAACTTCCATTATTTCGGTTTTCTTTCTGATCTGGTTCTGAACAATGTTTTTGTTTTAAATGAGTGGATTCTCTCCTCCACGTCTGTCTATGAGTCACTCTTGACGCTTGTGGAGATGCTTGCCTCGGTCACATGACTACCTTCTTAAAGGGGCCGCTCCGGCCGCTAACACAGAATACATTAGCGCTAAACTGAAACTCCCAAACTAGCAGAACCAACAAGAAACAAACGTCGGTGTGACGTTACGAGGAACGCTGCTAATAAAGTTGATACAAACTTTATTATTATAGTTAGAATAAAACAGTTTAATGCTGTTTTATTGATGGATTCATTTTCTTGTATTTATCCGCCACACCTTGAGAATATTATCTGACGTCAAACCCGTCTAAATCTCCGTCTCTCCTCTTCCTCGTCTCCATCTGGCTTACGATTGGTGCCCAGCCGGGTGGCGATAACGCATCCGTTCTCCCGTGTTTCCTCCTGGGGGTCAGGGGGGTGTGGGTTGATTAACACACAGGATGTGACCTTTAATCCAGCAGCGGCCCCTCCCAGTATTCATCTCCCAGGGGCCGGCCTTCAGCTCTGATAATGGCGCGTTAATTAATGATGCTCTTTTGAGGCGGCGGCGGCCGGCGCGGGACGCTCCGGGGGCCGGTTAACGCTGTGCACATGTTCTCCAGCGTTCGAGTCCCGTCTGGAACATCAAACACAGACCCTGAACGCACCACGTGACGGGGGAACCTGTCGGGCCTCCGTGGTTGCAGCAGGAACATTCCATGGGGGCGAAGCGATATTTATTTTATCTCACGTCCCAGAGACGCCACAGATGTATATTTCAGCAGGCAGAATGTCGAGCCGCCTTCTCTTCACGCCCCCCCAGGATCCGTCTGATCAAACACATCCGTGATCCACCCGTAGGCTCTCATGCATAATTCATTCCGTATTTACATTAACTTGGTCTCCCCCCCCCCCCGTCCATGTCAGAGGTGGAGCCACCAGGTGAGGCCCGGAGAGACAGCGGCGCGCTCGAGACAGGGGAGGGGGGCAGGACCCTCTGTCCAGCTGGAGCTCCAAACTTTTATACAAACCAGATGAAGAAACTGTTGCTGTGGTTCCCCGGAGGCGTGAAGCTGCGTCACGCCTCATGTATGACGTCCACGGCGCCGGATGAACGTTAGCGCGCCGGCGACGCGTTTACCGCGGCGTGAAGATCATACCAGTTAAAAATAAACCTGATAACTGCCTCAGATGC